>PNEQ01071581.1:0-37982 GCA_003012365.1 Medauroidea extradentata
TGGTTCGCCTTTCCCTAATTACACCAGCTATGATCACAGTAGATATCGACGATCTGGCAACAACGCTTCCCGCGGCACGAGTCAGAGTTCGCGCGCTCACGTCTTATTGGCTACAGTATTTAGGCTGTAGTTTGAAAACGGTGCATCGGAGACCCAAGGTTCCTATATTTTTCTGAATCTGCGTAGTGCCCCCGACCCGCGGTTTCAGTTTGTCGGTAACCTTTAGGAACACCCTGTATATATATATATATATATATATATATATATATATATATATATATATATATATATATATATATAGAGAGAGAGAGAGAGAGAGAGAGAGAGATAGAGATGGAGATAGAGATAGAGAGAGATAGGTAGATAGAGAGAGAGATATGTAAATAGATAGAGATAGATAGATAGATAGAGAGATAGATATATAGATAGAGAGATAGATAGATATATAGATAGAGAGATAGATAGATATATAGATAGAGAGACAGATAGATATATAGATAGAGAGACAGATAGATATATAGATAGAGAGACAGATATATAGATAGAGAGATAGATATATAGATAGAGAGATAGATAGATATAGATAGAGATAGATAGCTAGATATAGATAGATATAGATAGAGATGGATAGATAGCTAGATATAGATAGATAGATAGATAGATAGATAGATAGATATATAGAGAGAGATAGATAGATATGGATGGATGGATGGATGGATGGATGGATTGATTGGATGGATGGATGGATGAATAGGTAGGTAGGTAGGTAGGTAGGTAGGTAGGTAGGTGGTGGGTGGGTGGGCGTTGGGTGGGTGGGTGGGTGGGTGTTGGGTGGGTGGGTGGGTGGGTTACGTAGATAACGCTATTAGAACAAACTGTGATGAAAATGTCACAACTTATACCATATTACAAAAATAAATGCATTACTTATACCCTTTTACACATACTTTAAAAAAAAATTGTCTGATACTGATCCATTTGTTTACATTGTCTATCAAGCTTAAAATACCCTACAGATGGCTGTACAATTACAGTTGGATACAGCACGTTGTAAATGAAAATAATTTGCTGTTAATGATACTTTTGTGGTTTGATAAAACACAACCATCGTAACAGTAAGGTACATATTGTGTATAAGTGGAATTATATTTTTGTTCTTTGCCTATGTCGCACAAATGAAAAAACATAAAAACATTTTGAAGTTTTCGCATTGCCAGAATTGAATAACTATTTACACATTCCCTTCATTTTCATCAAATTGGTGTGTGGGTGACATTATGATAAATAAAAAAAGCAAAAAATTATGTTTTCACATTGCTAAAACTTATAAATTAAATACACGTTTCTCAACTTGAAAATATTGCAAATATGAGAAAGATTTTTAAATTTCCACTGTAAAAAACGAGTAATATTATTATTTACACATTCTCTTCATTTTCTTAATCTTCAATGCAGTCTGAATGGTTATCTGCACTAGAATTTTATGAAGTAGGAAGACTCGTGTAAAAATCATGAAATGTAGGTGGGATGAGTGGAAGTAATTCTAGGAGATCCTTTTTCTTTTCTGGTGTGATCGGCTGCTTACCTGAGTACGAAGATTTTGGAATCAATTGATCTCGTGCTCGTCCCCTACGCCACTTTGTCATCTTCTTGAATTCAGATATACGATCGAGACCTTAGTGATAAAAAGTAACTCCATATTCTTTCATATACCTCAAACATTTAACATTTTTCCAAACAAATGCTTCACCAAAATCATTAACCTTCTTCATATGCAGAGCATCTTTAAGTAGGTCTGAGTATAAAATCTGTGTAATACATAGGCACAACTTGAAGTGGGTTTTTCTTGCCTGTTAAACGAACAAGTTGCATCCAGTCATGTGGATAGTAAATGGGAAAACCACTCTTCTTTTTGTTTTTCTCAATCACAGCATGGTCAATATCACATTCCATATGTGTGTGACCAGGAACCAAATATTTATGATCCAGGCTTTCCAGGGTTTTGTGATTTTTGAGAACAGCAAGGCACATAGCTGCCATATGGGAATTTTTATTTTGTCCGCTGCATGTATCTGAATACATGACAACGTTCTTGATATGAGGAGGTAAATTGTTTAGGTGCTTAGCCGAACAAGAAGCAACTTGATATGTACCTCTTCCTCCATCTACCTCACTCCACATGTAACATGTTGCTTGCAGTTGCATGTTGCAGTTATGTACAGTTAAGTTGAAGGTCCATAACTGCCTCTTATAAAAGGCAACGGAACTCTATACAAATGGTGTTGGTAAACACTGCTGCATATCATATGTTAGTACAGTAGTGCTGTCATCCTAAAGTGCAGATTCCTTGTCAATACCTTCAAATTTATTTCCTTGAGGTATGTCTATGTGTATAGTGACTTTCGTACATATGCAGGAATGGAAAGTATATGGCTTCTGACTTTTTCTGCATCTACAGCTGTGGTTTTGTTTGGTGGTGAATGCTTCCCTTACCTTCATCAGGAATGTTGCTTACTGATCTCGGGGATTTTTCCAAAGTATATGAAACAAATCGATTTGTCTCATTAAAAGTATAAAGAAAACATTTTTTGCAAATAATTTTCGTTTCACCATTAATTTCTAGATGGTAGCAATGAGTGACCAAGCAATTTTTTTTACTTTTGTGATTCTTTTCCTTTCTTTTCAGCGTGTTTTGCTGTGGTTGCAACGAAAGATGCAATATATGAACTTCTCTTTGCTTGACTACCCAGTTCCCAATATTCATCAAATATTTGTTTCCTAACATTATCTGAAAACCATCACTACATTTAATTTTACAGTATCCCAGCAATTTGCATTCCCTGGCCCTAACTACTTTATCTTTTTCGGTAACATACATTTGTCCTATATTTCTTTTTTTCTTTCTATGAGCTCTAGTTTCCCTTGATCTACCTTTAACACTTCTCCTTGTTTTCCTTGTACGCTGTTCTTGATTTGTTTCGTTAATTCCACTTAACTCGGCTTCTACAACATTAACTTCATTTGCTCCGTCAACATTCAAATGCCTGTCTATTTTACGTTTCTTCTTTGTTGACATTGAGAAGAGCGCTTACTACATGAAGATTCGGAAGATCCTGATTCATCATCACTGCCGCGAAATTCTGGGTCAGCATCAGAGTCTAAAATATTTGCCAGTTCCTCAGGCTCAGTCAGTGAATCAGAGATACTTAAATCAAGAACAAAAATTGATTGGTGAAGTGTGACCTATACATTACTTCATCATAATACAGTAATAATTTTCATAGGGACAGCTAAAGTGGTTACAGGTAAGGTTTATTCTGCTACATGTTGGATGTTCAATGTTGTTAGTTTGACATTAGAGGTGCTGATGTCCTGCTACGGGGGGTTAGCATGCGCAGAAGCTAGTGCGCATGATTAGCGTTGGGTTCGTGTAGCAAAAATCTACACCAGGCATAAACACGTCTCTTGCACTGATCCGCACTTGCTTCAGCGCATGCAAACCTCCCCGCAGCAGGTCAGCAGTATCTCCAAGCAGATGATACTTTCCCTTGGCAAATTTTCACCCATAAGAAAAACAATAATCTTCCTAAACTGTAATAGATTAAAATGTATTATGGGTTTGGCTGTATCATTTTAATATGGTCATAAAACATTCCCTCAACTTAAACTCCATAGAGAGTCAATATGTTTCTTTCTCTGCACCACTCCATATCAAAACTTAAAATTTGTATTTTTCAGTTATCGAGATATAGTTAGAATTCGTAACAACAATGGTTACTAAACTTATGCTTAGTAAACAATGTTTAGTATACAATGTGCATTGTGTTTTTGCTATTAACATTGCTAGTAACATTTTGAATCAATATCTGTCATTCTAGACCTAACCTGGATGGTTTTTGAAAAAAATTGTGTGTTCAACATCGTTAGTGATACGGCTATTAACATGTTTTTCAAATACATAACTTTTGTTGATACTGAATTTTATCCTCATAATGCTGAAAACAATATTATAAATATTTTCTTTACAATATCAACAATGTTACAAACAACGAGTTAGCGTTACATAGGTAAGAATAGGTTAGGTTACTTTAAAACAATCGCCTTTGAGATCTTAAGTTTCGTTAGGTTACGGTATGACAGTTTCTACATTATCAGACGTAGCTATTTAAAAAAATACCTTGTACGTGAAAGTAATGTACTAACCTGGAATAGATTATTTTCTTCAGTTTGACACATTCCAACCAGTTTCTTTGTTCTACTGCCAAACATTATAAATCTTCATTCATATATCAGACAAATTAAAGATGTTCTTCATGTGACAACTATACTTTACTATACTTATTAAAAGACCAATATCACAATAAACAAACAATAGCTTTAGGAGTAGATAAAGAATGTAGCCAACCTAACAAAGATTAATTATTTTATTCAAGTAATATAAACGTGGTACCACCATAGCCAGTTATGTTTTCTGCACAACTTGCTATTGTAAACTTAATAGCACTATCTCAATATGCACATTATTTTTGTAAAATTTAAATTGCATTGAGCTGTGTAATGTGAACTTTATTATTGTATTGCAACATAGATTTGCAACAATCTAAAAAGTTGATATTGCAGACATAACCTCCAATTTAACAGCAAAGGAGGAGGATTTGCCCGGCTTAAAAACAATGGTATATTTCATGTACCAGAGTGGGCAATGGCACTTGTAATAGGTCTTTACATAAAAGTTTGCCAGATAGCTTCAGTCGAGTGTCTCAAAAAGGGCGATACAATTAAAAGGCCAAATTCCCGATTAAATCACTTGAAGATTAATTCAGTTTGTCAAAAATCAACTGGTTACAAAAATTTACATTGCTGTATCCCTCGGGATCAAATTGTCTGATGCAAGGTTCACTTTAGGCCTGGTTGGAGTTTCGCGCCGAAAAGACGAAAACGGTTAGACGTGACGTGCATTAATTACACAAAAGAATAAATATGACGGTCCTTAGTTTCAACTAGAACGAATAAGAAACCCTGCAGCTACTTGGCCGCTTCCTTCACCACTATTAAAGTCTTAAGCTAAAGCTAGCAAACTGCCTTAAACTTGGCGAGGGCGGCCACGCTTGCCTCCACCCCACACCAGCAACTCTCTCGGCCCGGGGCCTCGCACATGTCTGTCTCGCCTCGCGATGCCAAAAGAAATCTCTCGGCCCTCGGCCTAGCACACGTCGGTCTCGCCTCGCGATTCCTACTCGACTGCCCATCATCCAGGTCCGCTGCTTGCCTTGATTCAGCCACCCTTACATATTTATGCGCTAACTGACAACTCTTTGCCAAAGTGGTAACTATACAGTTAAATTCCTGTGTTGCAATTCATTATTAAACTACTTTGTCCTGAGCTTAGATTAAATTTATTAATGCACTTAACATGTTAATTAAGATTTTATTTTACTTAATGACTGATAGGAAGTTACTGCGGATGCAGAAAATAGTTCTGCTCGCTCTTGCATTAGCTTTGCCGACGTCACAAACACCCTCAACATTCCATCACTGGCTTGTAGCCAATCACCAACAACATGGCCTTATAGGGCATGTATTACAGGAAAGCTGTGCCCATCATCGGCGCCGCTGTGTCTGACTGCTAAAGACCACCAACTTTCCTTAAAGTTGTACCAATTTATATAAAGCCTTCTAGTACTTAATTGACAAAGTATACAACAAAAACTCACTTAGCTAGAATTGAGGAAATTCAATGCTGAGCATTTTGATACCAAACTTGATATGGGAAACTTGATTTTAGAGGTACAGCACATTACCTTTTACTTTAAAAGAAAACAGCACATCAGCCAACTTCAAGTTCACTATAAAACTTTACCTCATAAAATAAGCAAAAAATACACTAAAATAAGTGTTGGGAAACCTTGGGCAAATCCACCACTAGGTGTTTACACTCAAAATTATGATAGGCACTGGAAAGTTCACTATACAACAAAATTTTATTACAATAAGTTACAGGAAAATGCTCTATCAACAGATACATGTGCAGTTGCAATAAAAATATATGAATCTACATTTGTTACCAAATTTAGGCTAAAACTCAAACATCCTAAACACCCTGAATAGACTAAAATAGCCTCGGTACAGAAATAGTTGAAGATAATCTGTTCAGAATTTAAAGGAGTATCTTTTGACATCTCACACTTCACAGTCACATTAAATTGAGTTCCTTGAATTGTAGTACAAGTCCCATAAGGTTGAAAATGGTTTAATAATGCAATATGTTATAAAAAGTTTACCTAGATAGAATGTTTGAATCAATATTCTGAGCAACATTTTACTTAATGAACACAAGAAAAATAACAATAGTTGTGTTGAACATATTCAAAATGCCATAAAGGATTCATCACCTGACTAAAAGCAGCAAGACATACATACACAGAACAAAAATGTGAAATAGGGACCAGGTCCGCAACCGCCTCAGAACCCCCCAGTTAAATTCAGACAGCTCTTGATCTGGCAAGCCAGACTCAGGAACTGTGGAATTTCACTACTATTTACTGCTGGTTACAAGATTATTCAGCTGGCTCCCAGCTATGTGTCGCATATGGTGGATGCTACAATACAGACAAAATGTTTGCTCCACATGTTACAAATACAAAAAAGAACATACAAAACAGACTGCAGTGAAGGTGGTTACAAATTCACTATAGGTTTTCATTCCGCTACCATTTAACGTAAACATGTTTTCACTCACCCCTGGTGATTGACCGCTTAGCTACCATCAACTGTACCTCCCCAGTGCATCCATAATTGGCAAAAATGGTTATTCAAATGTTTGTTGGGGTGTGTGCGGTCCTGACCAGAGAACTTGGGAATATCATGCTCATGATAGGGCTGTGACAGTCTACCACTCCTGCAGTTGTGAGTGCCACCTACTATTCTTCTACATGATCGCTCTTCTTCCAGTGTTTCTAACCTTGTGTTTAAGTTTTTTAACCCGTCTTGTACTGTGTTTACTGTGGGCTCAAACTGCCTTTGATCTCACCCCACACTTCACTGAATAATTCCCCTCTGATTTTTCCCCCAATTCCAATACTTTCCCTTAGCTGTTCATCCTCCCGTTTGAAATTTACTATTTCCCTTTGATTGAAAGCAGTAACCAGTTCGACAGAGTTTATTTGTTGCTTAAGGTTCCCCATGGCCCTTTATCCAGTGCTAACTTGTTCTGCTATTTTTTCCACCTGCCCTATTAGCGTGACCTGGCCCACCGTTATAGTGTCAATGTGATTTTCCACCCCTTCTAGCTTTTCCTCACATCTGGTTTCAAATTTGCTTTGCTTGGCCACTACGTTTGAAATGTCTCCCTTTATCTTGCTACGGAACTCATCAAATTTTGTTTCAAGAAGTTTGTTTTGAGTCTGGAACATTCTATGCAACAGTGCAGCTAGGTCCTGGTTCCCTTTTTTCTCCCCAGTTGATTGATGTGTCCCAACAGATCTCCCATCGTCACTAGTTCCTGACAAAATACTGCCTCCTTCACATCCCGTGTCACTCTCATTCCCAATTAACGGTATGCCGGAAGTTTCTGCCGCGCTTATGTGTTTCTTTCCCACGGTACCCCCCTTTCCCCTGCATAAAATACGTAGCTCGCGTGTTTACTGGTGCCATGTTGCTGGACACTCGCCTCAACTGACAAAAACAAATACGTACACGCCGTTAGTTAGATGCCAAAACTTACAAGATTACAAATGTATTCTACTTTGTACTGCCATTCTTTGAGTACGCAACAATTTAGTAATGTAGAAATACAATTTTTTCTTCTACAATCCACACACTACAGTGGATATTTTTAGGCCAAAACTAATATTTAAAATTACATTCACAGAAAAGTGTAAAAGTATTTTTCTCGGACGTACATAACTTCCAAAACAAAATTTACCCATAAACTCTAAATTTACGGACAAAACAGTTGCTGCAATACTAGTCAAAAGAAAATTTCTCAAACTATTGCGACATCAAACACTAAATTAGAACAAAAACATGAATTTAATATTCTGTGTTTTTCTTCCATGCGCCGTCCTCTTGGAACACTGACACTTTACCACTGACATCAGTTTTAGCGTGTGTTGCTACTACTTATCTGTTGCTGCATAGTTTCATTCGTCAAATGCTCACAGATTTTTAAGTATTTGATGCCGTGGCGTTTTTTATACTTCTACAGCCAGCCTTCCGAGTACTTACACTCGCCTTAGATCGCCAGTTTTTCATGGAATTATCATTAAGCCATTTAAGGCACGCCTTCACTTCGCCGTTGTCAAATCCATTCTATAAGCACGCTGTCTACATCTTCATTTTGTGCTCTATGCAAGGTCTTTCTACACTTCATGGCTTTACAGTCATCTCTTACACTATAAAACTTCAGTAATGTTTCTTTCTGCTTTTTTAAGTCGTATACTGTTGTGCTTCCAACACCATATTCTTGTTTAAGTTGTCGCACCGGCCCCCCACAATCTAGTTTTCACAACAGTTCTACTTTCTGAGTTATACTCATTGATAAATGTTTTAATTTTTTTTTTTCACTCCTGCCCATAGGCATATAAGATTGCGTTTTCGCCATCACTACCGCAAGAAACAACAGGGTCGCATAACAACACGTTTATAACCATTCACTGCCACGAAAAACTGTGTAGTAGTAACGTCACACCTTCAGACTGCTGAACTAACGGTAAAAGCAGCGATGCCAAGTCGCACGTGCGTGATACTTCCGACCATGCGCTATTCGTTTGCACCTGTAGAGTAGGCTATTCATTACTGTAATATGAAATACGGTGCAGCCTACTTGTCTGAAATCTAGAAATAACCAAAAGAAAAATCACAACTCCTTTCAATTTTATTGCAATCATATACCTTAACTGTTGACATGTTTTTATGGTAAGCTAACAGATTGTGTATTCTTCTACAACCGTCTTATGATCTGTCAAATGACGGAATTCTTATACAGTTTGGACTGTATGCTGAACCACTGCATGCTTTTGTTTCACTTCAAGAGTGTATACCGTTCATTTCACAAATTAATGTGCTTTGTTCCCTAACTTTCATCTCCTATTACTAGATTAATAATCTTGTCTAAATGTAATGATGATATTAAGCGTACAATCAAAATTTTTAATATCATAAGTATTTGACAGACAAGTTAACAGACTTTTACTACCATACAGGAACTGTGAAATTGTAGGAAATGTGTGAGATGCATTGTGTATCAAAACACTTTGCAGTCTAAATATATGACTAGATATATACTCAAATAAGGATGTGACCTATTCTTTTGCACTACATGAATTTTGGTACCTTAAGGTTTTCAGATTTTGACATTTTATACATTTTTAGAACATGTATTGTAAACAGGACTGTAGAGACATGGTTTTCTAGGGCTGCTTTCAATGTAAGTGCAGTAAGCCTTTGATCTTGCTTGCTCACTTCATAAGGTGTGTATTTTGTTTTTTCAAGGA
The DNA here is from genome assembly GCA_003012365.1 of Medauroidea extradentata. NCBI lineage: Eukaryota > Metazoa > Arthropoda > Insecta > Phasmatodea > Phasmatidae > Medauroidea > Medauroidea extradentata. The sequence continues at coordinate 9,495 of PNEQ01071581.1, forward strand.
CTTGAAGCCTGGAAATGTTATTCGGTTTGCTAAATATAACATAGCCTAAGATAAGACACAGTGAAACTGCATCTTTCACAGCAAATTAACTTCATAATTCAATCCACTCAACAAACCTGGTTTTCGTGCATGGCATTCAATAGTAGAAGATAGCATAATGATTTAAGTAAATGTTGCATCAGGTGAATCAATTATGCCAACTAGCCTAGAATATAAAGAAGTTAACTTAAAATTATGCTTTTGATGTCTTGTAGTTAGCAATGCCAGTGAAAATAGATATTTCTGTTCAAGTATTTTAAAGAGCTATGCTCTAAGGGGCTTAATTAAGTAAAAACTTTTGAATTGTGTTGGCTATGTGGCCAGGAGGAGGGCCAATAAAACTAATTAAAAATGTTTCAGTGAAATAATTTGGTTTACAATGTATTTTAAATTACCTGCCTCCAAACCATTGTTGTGAATATTTGCTAGAATATGGGCTCAGAAAGGAGGTTCTGCATTTGAATAATTTTCATCAAGAATTCTGAATACATTCATGTTTGCTGCCATGTCACTAGTTAACATTAACTACGCCTAAATGTCCACGTGGTCTTTCTGTATTTTTCGCCATCCTTGGGCTTGGCTACATACACTCAGTACACCTTTGGGTGCAGTTAAAGTGAAGTTGTTGTAAAAAGTTCAGACCACCTAAACAAAGCTGTTGATGTCTATCACTTAGCCCTCCACCTCCAAATGCTTCCTGCTAATGCGGAAGGCTGATAGCATGTCTGCTTTTTTTTTACGTGCACTTCACTCCTTTAGCCCCGATGTGTGAAAAGAAGGCTACTGGCTTTTTAAATGATACCGCAATCTTTTGTAACATGAGAAAGCAAACTTGCATCCTGCTATGTTTTCTTTCTTGTTTTCAACTTTAACTTGGAATTGGAAAGAAGGGACAATAGAAAGGACTGTCGGAATTCTATTTTTTAGAGCAATGTGCTTGCTTGTGAATAGGAGGGAGTGGTGTGTCATGGTGAAATAACTAAACATGGCAGGAGATGGACGAGGAACCCTTGGAAAGGCAAGGGGGTGAAGACTGAATCTCTGGACTTAGAAGAACGCTATCTTGTCAACGCCCTTGGCCTGGGAAACCTGTCAGCTTTCCACAAAGCATCCAATCACTGCATCCATAACGTCAACCGAGCAAGGAGGTTGTAAAGTTACGAAAAGCAGAAAAGCAGATCAAAGTGCTGCTTTACATGGGCACAGCCACAAGCAGACTTCACAAGATCTCTCAGTGAATACCTCTACAATACTCATAAAATTAAATTTTTCAAAGGATTTTTTTGTTTAATCTGGTTGTATGGTACTGTTGATTTTTGATTGTAGAAACAGTAATATGTAATCATGAAGCATGTTTTTTATGGAATAAGAATTTTCCCCACACATAATTTGTGTGCTACATAAAATTGTAAATTTAGTGTCCCAATGTTAAAAACTATACATTTGGTTTTACTCTAAATCTATGATATCAATTTAAATGAATTACTTAGTTGCAACTGTCAGTTGTAATTTTGTTTTAATTATTTTAGTTCAACATGCAGGATTACAGTATGCAAAATATATCGTTAATAGTGTGTAAACTACTGAATCTGTGTTTCCTGAAGTAAGAATTTTTTCACAAATATTTTATTCATGTAGTATATGAAGTTAGTACATTTAATTTGTTGAATGTGAGAAGCCATAAGTTTGGTATTAACTGTAAATTTCTTGCCATAAGAGCTGTAACTTTCAGTTCTAATTTTTATTTTATTATAAGCATACTTAATAAAATTGCAAAAATAGAGCACACAAATTATGTTGTTAGTATGTTTGCTACGTAATCAGTGTTTTCTGAGGCATGAATTTTTCATGTAAATATTACAAATCGAAGAAGTATTTTGGACGTACATAATTTCAGCAAATGGTTTGTCACACAAAACCGGATAATACATGGGGACAAACAAGGATGCTTTTGGTTGTTTACTATCTGTTTTGTGTGCATGTATTGTCTGGATTTCTTTGAGACACAATTTGCTGGAATGGCATATCCATAATACTTACTTGATTTTTAACTTGCCCCATTGCAAAAATTGTTCAAAAACAACACAAATGTTATACTTGTAATACATTAAACTTGTACTGTGTGCATTGAATTGGACGAAGAAAAAATAATTTATTTTAAAAAGCATAGAAATTTGGGTTAAACTGAAGTTATTAGGGCAGGGAAAATTTTCAATTTGGTGAAAAAAGTCAGGGAATTAAATTCCAAACAGTTTGTAGCCACCCTGTTATCAAAACCAAGTTTCTCAGTTCTTCTATATCATTGTAAATTGCTAAAATTTGCCACCAAATTTATAAAATTGCCTGTACTCTATCATTTTGTTTCACATCACTACAACAACATTCAAACTACTGCCTTTGTTAATATTTATTATTAATTGGTTATTATTGATATTAGTATCACTCTGAATCATTAGTAATTACTTCATAAATAATTGCTCAATTTAGATAAAGCGTTAACAATATGTATGTTCTACAAAATTTGTTAGAAGAGAGGATAACGAAAAAAAATTTAAATATCCACCTAAGTGCAATGTGGTAAGGAAAATTGCAAAATCATATATTCACTTGTAACTATAATCTTAAGAATTCAACACTGTATTCACAAATTAGTAATTACTGAAGGAATTGGCCATGGCCAATAATATTCAAGTCGTATATCATTATTGTTTCACATAACTTACCAAATTATTTTATAACATCATAAAACAACATAAAATTTAAGCAGGGTGTCTTACTCTGGAGTATTATCCACAATAATTTATCAATTCAACGCTACCTTGGATATTACAACACCCTAATTTTGTGACCGCAACAGTGACGTTTACCCTGAAACATTTTTCATATAGATCAACCAACTTGTCGAACCGTCAACATAACCTTAATACCCTCCCTACACTTTAAAATTAATTATGTACTTTACATTAAAATGATTCTTAACATATCATCCTCGACATGACATCTTTCACTTACTGTTATTTCCGTACTTAATATGTAAATATAGACAGAGCACTGTGTTCATCTAATAACACTGTTCATTAAATGAGTCATTCATAATACCTCAACATATTATCCCTCAAATCCAAAATTCTGAAAATTTTTTTATTCAAAAATTTATAAAATGTTACCATTTATAAAATATTACCATTGAACTAACTTTCTTTAAACAAATATTTTATACTACAAAGTTATTATAGTGAACTTAAAATTATGGTATTGTTCCACTCTAATATCATTACTGTAGAGATTACCACATTTATTATTGAACACCAAACAAAAACTTTTTTGATTTTCAAAATAGGTACTACTCAAAAACTTTTCTTTCTGTTCTTGTACCCTTTTAGAACTTCCTTAACCACCTTGTTATTCTTACTCACTTTCCATCTCTTTCTTCGCACCTGCCCTAGCCTTAATACATTTCTAACCAAGTCAGCCAGTCTCTCTTTCTATTGTTTCCTTTTCTTTAAATGGTTCTTGATGTTGTGACTGAGAACATACTTTATATTTGACAACTGTTCTATGGAATGGTTTAGTTATTTCTGCCTGTGTCATTTTATACTGAGGTCTATATGTTATCTATGTGTTTGTTTCGATATGTCGATTGTAATTTTGTTCGGTTGAATAAAATACTAATTATGCGCTCAAATAATTAGTTAACCTTCGCAAAACAACAGGTTATGGGCCCAGTGAAAGAAAATTGAATTTGTATTTACTAGATTTTTTAATTTTTTTCTAGTAATGGCTACATCATAGTTCATTGCCGCCGATTGAAAAATTAGTCGGACGTGAGAACAACAACACTTGGCAGTTTGCAATGAAAACTTATCTTGAACATGAAAAATTGTGGCAGTGTGTTACAGGCGAAGAAAAGGATAGTAAGAAGATCACACGTGCTAGGGCGAAGATTATTTTATTTAATTTAAAACACATCCATTCCTTTTTTTGTCACACTTGTTCATGGCGGGAAACTTATTTATCCTGTGCGAACACGAGACATTTATCTGGCTAAGCCGGAAAAAACACCTACACCATGATATTTTTTTCGTGCGAAGCAATTTGGTGATGCTCTGTGGTAATTTGATTTACGAAAGTGCGAATCATGTGTAGGGGTGTTGGTATTGGAAGAACTTATTTATTTGTAGCATCGATACCTAGGTATTGGTATCATTCACATTACAAATTATTTACATAAATAATTATTTCAATCTGTAGGTCATTAAAGCAAATAAGCATACACTTTTTAATACTAGGCATTTAAAATGAATTCAGTTTTAACTATTCTTAGTTGATTTATGTTACAATATTTACATACTATAGAAATAAAAAATTTACAATCAAATAAATAGGTCATTTGTTTATGCAAATGATCTAATTTTGTTATAAAATGGTCTTTTAACTCTTTGAGTTTGTGATCAATTGTAACATCGGCCCTCATTAATTTTTCTATTAATATTTTTTTATTAGTATCTGTGGTCTTCCTCGTCTGGTTTAAAAAAGTTATGTGATCTGATAATAAGTTAACAATTTTGTCGTCTGTGTGTGCAATTGCCTCAATTTTCTTATTAACTTCGATCTAATCCTCTTCCGACAAAGTCACAAACATAAACTTTAAAATATTACCACCTACACTAGTTAATCACGTTTTGTTTCTTTTTTTCGGTTCGAGTGTACTTTGTAAATTAACAATCAAATCGGATACTTTCCTTGCATGACATTTGAGGACATCTATCTCTCGTGAAATGACTTCGCAAATACTTAAGGTGTAATTTTTAATTACTGCATCTAAATTTTTAAGGTAATTTTCGCTTACATGTTCTATGAAAAAAATGAACTGTTGAAATGCCTCGTGGTCAAATCAATATTAACAACCAAGTTCCATTTTTCCCCTGTTACCAATACATTGCCTTTTTTAAGGAATACCAGATCTCCATCCAGATTCTGAAAATCTATTGTGGACACCTCCACCTTTGACGTTGACATTCGGACCGTCCATCGAAATCTGAAGAATTTGTTGAGGAATATTCTTGACACCATTTTTGAATGCAGAAAGTGAGCTGCAGTCGACTTACCTAAGAAAACAGATATTTAATATGTACCATTTTCATCACATTATAAATTCCAGAATCGTATAATAATATCCATCTGCTACTTTGTGTAACTTTGTTGAGTGATTCGTCAAATACAATCACAATTATTTGAAGTTAAGGTTTTTTACTGATTTCATCTCCAAATTATGGAGCAGGCCAAATGTAATGCATTAGCTTATTTTTATCACATTGCAGCTGAAGTTTGCTGGCTCTTTCGCTATCAGGGAACACTTTTTGATACAACTGTACATCCCACCCTGCAATATTTCTGTTTCTGTGACACATTAATTTACCAGACAGGTTTTCATGTCACTTGTCGAACTCTACTGAATTGCACACTGTGATGAGGACAGTAGTTCTAACGCAGGTGACTGAAGTAATGGTGCGAGTTTGTTGGTAGTGGTAGGGGAGGGCTTCCAGGCGGAAAAGTATCTTTGGGAGACGTCGTGGAAGTAACGATACAGAGTTTTTTGTCTTAATTTTTGAGAGGCTTGAAAAAATGCATAAACCTTTATACAGCTATGACTTCAGGTGTTATTTTTTTTACCACCCATTTAGCTGGTAACCTCACGCCTGACCATGTTACTCAAAAAAAAATTGATGTTACACCAGTAACACCTTGCGGAACTCTAGCAGTCCATATCTCATCTGTTAACCACTGACACTTAATAGAAGCAGATTTTCTCCTCTCCTTCGTTTAACTTACTTATTCATGGCGTTATTATACAAAAATAACAGTGACCATATTCCGATATGGGATATTATAAATTGTCTGTAGAAACATGCAGTGGACCGTTAATATAAAACTTCTAACACTTTTTTAACTATGTCTACGAAATTACGAACGAACGTACGGCATATACACATGAAACACTTAGTATTTACAACAACAATTGTTTACGTGTTGTACGCACTATCATCGTAAATCCTATGTTTAACTAATTATGCACTAAGGTTTTACAGACTATTCGTATCCAAAACAATATTTTATACACACTAGCGTGGTATTTTATCCAAAATAATATGTATACCCCCCACAAATACTAAGAAATAGCTGCGTGGCGCACATGACTCGGCCATTTGGCAGCACCTCAAGCCAGCAGGTCATGTGAGAAGGCGTGACTTATCCTTGACGTAGGCCCATTTCACAAAGCTACATGTTTGTTCATAACAAGTAAATAATGACAAATTTGTGAAAAAGAAGCTAAAAGTGAATACTAGTTATTACAAGTGTATTTGGACAAGTAAAATACTTATTACCAAAGATTGGATAGAACCAGAGATTAAAAACTGAATGTAAACATGGAGTTCTTCTGTAAATTGATGTAAACATTTTTTGGAAGTTTGGAACATAATGCAATCCTTGTAAATGATTTTTACAGAACTGATTGAGTAAACATGATGTCATAGTTATATGTTTATAGAGTAATAATTCGCACTAAATCATTTGTGACTTTAATTAAAACAGAAGAAATTACAGTAACGATATATGCACACCAGTGCAACTATTTTCTCACAAATTTTTCTAAATTTATAATAAATTATTCAATTTTGATATTTTTAAATGCTGACTACCAAATCTTGTACCTATATACAATGACTTTTCATGAGAAGTCAATGCTCGGCACACAAACTGCGCTCAATCCTTTTAAAATTTGAAATGCCTGTAAGAGTGTTTTTTCTTTGGTATTTCTTAAAACTTCTAAAACTGCAGAAACTATTGGTTTGTAAAGCTCAAACTTAGTATTTATTGGCAAGCATTTACATCCTCATTTACTGACTGTTAGTCAATTTTCTACTCCACACACACATACAATAACTCACCGGTGAGTAGTGATAGTGAAGCATTAAGTAGTTGTTAGAATGTTACAACACAAATAGGTTTTATTTTAGTAATGTGTTCAGACGCTTCCTCACGGTACCAAATTATATTATTTGTGTAGACTAAAACTATTAATTTGCTATCACCTATTGTAGACATTTTGCTCGGAGAAAAATCACCTACATGCCTGTCTATATTCTTTGTCATGAGCCTAATTCCTAAAACATAATGTAAGTTACATGTGAACATTAGTGTGGTTGTGAATCTAACATGGTTCAAGCATAGTAGTAATGATAATAACAGCAGCAATTTAACTTTCATGGTCAACCGTCTGGTGACAAGCAATAAACTCTTCAAATACCTACCAAACCCCTCCTAAACTTTTCTCCTCCCATAACAGGCACTGACTCCTCCGAATGTAAATTCTACTCCCTCATCGTCCTCCAAAGCACTGACTGTCTACTCCAATGAGTTCTGCTCCTTCTTATCGGAATCTTCTCACTGTTATTCACTCTTCCTCTATACTCTGCCTCTATACTCTGCCTCTATACTCTGCCTCAGTTAACAGGCAGCCTAAATTATCCCGGCCTCCCTCTCCATGACGAGCTTATACATCCTGACCAGTCTTTCCACTCATCTCCTTTCCTTCAATGTGTTCCACCGCAATTCTTTCAGTATTACACGTGGTCGAAAGTTCCCTTCATCCTCACCAGCCTGTACTTGACTTCTCCTTTTATCCTTCACCCACCTGGCTGGCAGTCGTACCTTTTCCAGCTCCCGCACCTCCAATTCCCCATACGAGTCCCACTCTGCGCTGCGTACTGTTAACATGTGTCGTGCCATTGTAAAATACACCTTTTATTACACTGCACTAATAACACCTTTCAATACCCTCCCCAGCATACTTGAAGAGCCATTTTCCCTTTAGTCAACCCACTCTTTCTCTCATATTATATATATGCATATACATACACATATATACATATACACATTACATATAATATGTCTTCTTCACTCTTAAGTCACTCTGCAACTTTATGGCCAGGTACTTTTATTTTGAAGCTTTCTCTATCTTCTGCCCTTCCCATCTGCACATTAACGTAACAATCTTTGTCTTTATCACATTTTTTTATACAAAGTTACTCTACCCAAATATTGTCTGTGAGAACACTCAGCAAGGTAATAAAAATTCGAGACTTATCTATTAAAAACTACAATAAAATGCATAACCCTCAACAATAAGAAATATTTCTTGCAAGCAAAAAATAGCTTACCGTAATGCTGCAATGATTTCTCTGAATCAATCTTAGAATTGACTACTTACCTTTTAGTAATAGAATTGGTCTGCCAGCAATGTTAAACAGAAAATAGTCATGCCCTCTTTTATTTTCAACATTATTATTTTTAACGCACAAGCAAGTCACCTATACAAAAACAGTTTCGGGCTCCTTTCTAGGTCAGACTGCTGTTCTTAAAATATTTTCTTTCCAATAAATCAACTCGTTTTTTTTTGCATTCATTGGCTCATTTTATGAAACCTATACTCAGGGCATAAACAAATATAGAATATCATGTTTATTTTCAAGTTAGTATAATTAGATTATATTGGCTATAATGGACATTGTTTACAAAGTTATAATTTGTAGCCTACCTACAAGCACACATAATTTTTAAACTCATTATTTACCTAAAGGTGCATTTACACCGGAGTTAGCGACATGCTGCTGACATGTTAATGTAACATATTGGGAGATTTGCTAAAAAAATTTTACCTTTATTTCGGTAACATTCCATGCTGATAACAGTCACTGGCGAAAAAAAATAATGTTAACCATCTTCGGTAAAGGTCAAAGAGTGTCGGCCACAAAAATGTAATCAGATTTCTTACCGAGCTCTAAAAGAGAGCAACATGCTAGCGACCCACCCATCCTGCCAGTAGGCAACAAATGTATTATTTTTTACTAAATATGGCTAAAGCTGAATATCCATTTTTAATATAGTTATAATATTGTTATACATCTTTACAAAATGTATTGCAATAAATTAAACATTTTATTCGCGAAATATTGAAATATAGCACACTAAAGTTCAACATAAAGGGCCCGATGACATGCTGCATGTTCCACGAACCACCATGGTGTTGGTTCGGCTTGATCTGGCGAACTGTACGAAGTCGACCACTCCCGCTTACATTTACCAAGGCATTTTTAATGATTTTGTGTCAACAAATTGCAAGGGTTTTACCTGCTTTTACACCAACGGCTCCAAAACTGATATCTTTACTGTGTGTGCCTTTATTGTAGGTATCTGTTTGGACTTAATCTGTCGTGCAGTATTTTAACGGCAGAGTTTTGCGCTTTTTATAAAGCTGTGTGTGTTACTAGTAGGCATAGGCGTAGCTAGGGTTTAAAGAATGGGGGTGCAGGAAAAGTTCGATTACGCATTTAATAAAGGTTCACCGACCCCGAAGCTAAAAAAGGAAAAATTTGGATTTCTGGGTGCAAAATGGTGCTATTTAAGCAGTTTTTGTATCTAATCATAAAATATATACCCGGTATAAATATCGACATTTTTAATATTAAAATTTAACAAAGTACGGTATTGACATTCATTGGAAAAGTCTCCAGATCTCATAATATTAACTCTTTTTATGCCATAACATGCATTACAATCCACATTAATTGAAATTATTCCCTCCCCCTGGAAAATGTGGTGCTTTTTAGACATAGTTTTACGGTGAAATATTGAGTATACTACATGAAGAAGTGTGGTAATATTGTTGAAAGAGTAAGTTATATGAGTTAACAATTTTACAAGATAACTTACCTTTACAAAAAAAATATTTTTGTAAACCTCGATTAACCATTATCAGGCACATTACTTTCAATCTTTCATTGTACTTTATTGTACCAACCAGTGAACCTGTTTATATTCCATAAAGCTGCACACAGATATTAGTGCTTTAAGAAATACAACTACGCAAAATATAAAAATGTATAAAAAACTCTCAATAAACAATACTATTGTTTGCTTAAAAATTTTCTGTTCACTATATATTTACATTCGTACTTATATGACAAACAAAATTAAACGGCACACACCACACATTTCTTCTAAATTAAACGAAATTTCTTGTTCTTTCATACTATAAAATAAGTCGCTTTCAAGAAAAAAGTAGTTTCCATAGTAGGATACTTTAAAAAAACATGAAGACAAAATTAATATAAAACCTGGTATTTCTTTTATGTCTAATTCAACTATTTTCTATTTACAGCATCATTCTTCTAGTAAAAGGTACCATCTTCTTAAATTCGTCAATGACATCTTGAACACTTGTTTCCATTGCCAAGTTCTGTTCTATAAATGGAACCAACAGGGAATTAAGTCTTGCTTCCTTCATTGTTGAACATAGCTTAGTTTTCACTACTGACATTTTAGAAAAAAATCTCTCACACGAGCAGCTTGAAACTGGGATGGCCGAAAATTTTTGAAAAAGACTAGCACAATTTTCGTAAGTTTTACCTCGGTCCTGTTCCGCCAACCACTTTAGCCAGTCTTGCACATTGGCAGTTGGAAAATTTAGCATGTCTTCGTTTTCAGCAACCTAACTTCAGCTATCAGTTCTGAGGTGTTCAAGTTAAAAGTCTTACTCAATAGATGAATGTTGTCTGCTGTGCAATCTCCAATTTTGAGCTTCAGGATCTTCCCTACGCTACTAATTATATTTTTGGTTTCCTGAGAAAATCTCAAGTTTAATCCTTGTAGTAGAGAGTCTAAAACTGGATAATAATTGAAGAACTTAATTTCATCTTTCAAAGTACTGACTGTAGCAGCTGTGTCAGCATTTTCATCCAAAAGATTGGAAATGCGTAGTTTTCTTGTACCAGGTATTACAATGCCTTTACTTTTGCAAATGTCTTCAGCTTTAGCATACAACATGTCAAAGGCTTTTTCATCTTGTCTTAGTTCTGTTAAGGCTTGGCATAGGCTTTATACATCGTCCATTACTTCACACAGATCTATTCTTGTTGACTGAAGGGCTTTGCAGGTTTCTAGTAACAGTTGAAGTATTGGCTCCATTATTTCCAAGCAAACTATGAAATTGAATAACTTAAGCTGCAGTAATATTCCTTTGCCTTTGGTTCTTACTTTAGTATCAGTTGTGTCTTCAACAGTATTCTCTATTGCTTCAATGATTGCAGTTAGCAATTCTTGAACGCAATGAACAGCTTCTGCGCGACAGGCCCATCTTGTGTCAGATAATGACTTCAAAGCTTTCAGTTTGGAATCAGTGGTTTTCACTATCTCCTCGAAAACACAGTGTCTTGTTGGACTGCTTTCAATAAAAGTATAAATAAGCTGGATGATGCAAAAAAAAAAAAATCAAAGGATTGTGTTTGTGGGAAGCACAAGCACCTACAAGTGTGATATTTAAACAATGTGCATAACAATGTACATACACAATTGAACCATTCTGTTCCTTGCACCTTGCTTGCACTCCTGTGTGATCACCTGCCATGGTGGAAGCACCATCAAAGCACACAGACACTACATTTTTCCAACTTACACCAAAACTTTCAACCAAATTTTCATTGTATTGAATATGCAGGCTGCATTTGTTTTTTGTAACTGTTGTAAGCCAAGAAACCTTTCAACTGGGACGACTTCACCTGGTGGAATGTACCGTAAAAATACAGCCATTTGTTCATGACGACTGATATCTGATGTCTCATCTGCCATTATTGATACAGATTGTCCTTCCACCTCGTGTGAGATATGTCTTTGGATGACATTACACAAAGCTTTCAGTATATCATTCTGTATTGTGCTGCTCATGTAGGTACAATTTTTTTGCCACTGTTTCAAAATAAGATTTGATGATAGGGTCATACTTTTGAAAAAGATTAACAATTTCCAAAAATAGACCTTTCTCTTTGCTGTCATCTTTTTCGTCGTGTCCACGAAAAGACCTCCCCCTTTTGCTAACACACGGATGATGTCAATCAATCTTGCCATGTATTCTCGATTTTTCCTCCATTGGATTTCTTTTTGTTGGAGCTCATACTCTTTAGCATCATTTAGTAATATATCCACATGTTATTTTTTTTGATAACAGAATTCCAGCAATCAGTACTACCCTGATGGCATCGTGACTTCTCATGAGCTTTAAATTTTTCACTCGCCTTATGCCAGGAATTGAAACCAGCATTTATGAATGCATCGTCTATGATGCCACATGAGGCACTATCATTCAGAGCAAAAAATCTACAAGGAAAACAGTAAGCAGAGTCATTTGTCTCACTGTATTCTAGCCATCTGTAACTTTTAACCACTCTGAATGAAAAGACCTCTTATCTTTTTGCTTACCTATTGTCTTCTTTGGGAAAACTCGTAGACGCGGCTGATAAGGTCCACGCCCAACACGTGGAATACCGAAGGATAGACTTGAGCTATCAAACCAACTCGGATCATCAGGATGTATCGCACTGCTGTTAACTTCTTGAGGCTTGTAGTGTGAATCTAGAAAAATATAAATATACATATTTTGTTCCTGCCCATTAAAAAAATTAAAAATAATATTTAAAATCAATAGACCTAGAAAAAATAGCTGTAATTTAGGGAATGTTTATGAAAATTTAGGCATGCCAGAAAAAGTCATACCAGCAGTATGGCTGTAGAGGAAATCAATTTTAAATACAGATTTCATAAAAGTATCCTTTCGAGTCCATTTATGTTTTCAGTATTCGCAACTATAATGATTTAAATTACAGTGATAGTGTTGGTAACCTGTCTACAAAAGCATATAAACTAACCTATTCCAAAAAGTTAACTTAATTTTTACCTTCCCATGTAAACAGCAAAACAATATAAAAGCATTACACATGATTTCTTGTTTAATAGTGTGGTTTGGTTTGGATTTGCTATTACACACATGGCGATTCTAAACTCCTTAAATAAGCGTATTATTATATACCAGTGGTCTTTCTATTTTCTATTGAAAGCTAATTTGGTTATCATAGTTGCTTTCTCCGCTATACGATTCAGTTGATTTTGCTTTACAAAAAAGTTAAATGAATAGAAGAATGCATGAGTATTGGCTACAATTGGCATGGCGGAAACAAACACACAATCCTCTTTATTCAATCAATACATTATTTCTACTTCTAACATTCCAATTAAGGACAATTTTAAAGTCACCATTTTAATTATTATATGTTTGATGTTACTTAATGGAAATTGACTTGAGACGATATAGTAGTGTGTTACACAAACACTTTAACTTCTACCTCTATAGCACTATTGACGAAAAATAGATAAGTTTTTACCTGAGACAGGAATATCTGTAGATTCTGCTGAAAACATAACATTTTCGTTACCAGAAGAAAGCGTATCTTCTGATGATGTAGCAGCATTTCCAAGTTTACCACTGTCACTGATAGTGATAGAATTTTGTGTTTCTTGACATTTTTGTTTCTTGCCAATATTAGTTAACCAGTCTTCCATGAAAGTTCGTTTAGACATGATATCGGTCTACAGAACATGAATATAAACGTGTGATATCACAGCAGTTTTCCCGAAAGTTCACGTCAAAGAGTTGGTTATAACAATGAAATAAAATCCAGAGTTGCTACTTGCTAACATAAAGAAAATACAGGGTCGTATAAAAGCGTTACTACGGTGAAAAATTTACCTCACTTTAGTGGATAACTGACTAGTGGTGCCATCTAACCAGTGTTATCACAAGCACTTGCAATCGTAATAATGTACCCGGCGGCCGGCACTTCAAAACTGGATAACTGACTAGTGGTGCTATCTAAACAGTGTTATCACAAGCACTTGCATTCGTAGTAATGTACCCGGCGGCCGGATTAAAATCTAGTACAATGGCTAGTTCTTTTATTATATATTTTATTAGACTTCAGTTCTAATGGGGGTGCAGCCGCACCCCTGCGCACCCCCCTGGCTTCGCCTATGCTAGTAGGGGGTCCTTTCGCAAGTGATGCGGCAGCGAAGGAAGCATGTAGCCTTCCACCCTGTGACCTTTGTGTTCCTTTGTGTGATGTGCTGCATGCTTAGGATTCCTGGCAGAGGGAATGGCATGCCATCCCTCTGACAAACTTCGGGACCGATTGTATCGTGTGTGTGTGTGTGCGGGTGCACGCGCACCACGTGTGGGCTAATGATTCATGCCAGACACGCTGTTGTCAAGCGTCCTGCTGCCCTATGCCGCCCGCATCTGAGGCGTGCTCCTGACGTTTGGTTGTGTCTTGTTATCACTTGAAAATAGCCTAAATTTCATTTATAAACATGATGATGAACAATACTGATGAAAGTAATGAAGATTAAATAAACCCTGCGATAAAACATAGCATACAAATAAACAATACTAACAGTATAGTATTAAAAATTAATCCTTAAAAGTTGGCTTTAAAACAGCAATAAAAATAGCCTTTAGGACCTACAGGGCAGAAAATGGCATTATAATAGAAATATGAGTAAAACTAATAACATACGCCTCCTCCCATTTTACTTTTTGAAAAAAGTCCATTATTGATGTATGCTTTTTCTTGGCACCCTTATGCTCAACAAAGTCATTTATATTGTTGAATTGTGACCACAGTTATGCACTAGTATCGTGATGTTTTAGTATTCGGGCATAAATGTCTCCTGCTTTGAAAATGTCTTTCGTAGTTTGAACTTCTTCTGGCTCTTCTTCCATTTCTTCTTCCCCTCTCTTCTTCATCGGACTCCTGCTTCCCCTCCACCATCTCTTTGTGGCCGAGGTTTCCCCACATAGCTACATCGTCATCCGCAGTAATGTACTCTTCACATCTACAGTTTGGTGCTAATATTTGCCACATGTCCTCATCATATGACAATGTGATACTGTTAAACAGCGAAAAAAATAAAGCGGGGATAATTTTAGGAATAACTAGTCACCTTTATTCGGTGACTACACCAAAATGTTAAGTTGTGCTAATCGAAAGGGGGGGAGGGGATAAAATAATAAATGAGTGTAAATTCAACCAGCAAGGTGGGTCACTGTGACCGCCGCCTCCATTAAAAATTTTAAAGGGTGAAAAATACATAAATCTAGTGAATAACAATAATAATAAACCAAATTGTGAATTGTGTAAAATTATCTATATGTGTAAAAAAGTGTAGAAAACATCTAATAATTACTAAACAAAATATATGCTGTAATGTGTATGAACATTAGCGGCAGGCTTCACCTAATGCCTAATGATCACCAGGTTATTATAGAGTGAAATTGTTCAAAGTATAAAAAAGAGTTAATTTGTATAAAAATGTAGAAATATTAGAGTGGATGTTAACAGATACAACAAATAAATAAATAATGTTCCTATAGGTTAGGTATGAGCAACTGTGTACAGTCTAACCTCAATGACGACTGTTTGTAAACATTGCCAGGGCTACCAACTATGGCTAGCCAAACATAAAGTTCTATGTCAACAACACAAATAAATTAGTCTGTAGTATGACTACCATCACACACCAACTCACATGGGTGCATAAATCCTTCAGCAAGTGGCCATAACCTCAAATGCCACAAACAGTGAGCAGAGCAACTCATAGGGTGGGGACCAACTATCTGCTTCACTCTTAACTAAACTCTAATCACCATGGGCTCATCCACAAAAAGAAAAGAAAATCTAGAATTAAAGTCCATACCAAACGTCCAAATCAAAACATCAACATTGAACTTAAGTGGGGTGTGGGGTTTATCAAACGTAAACAAATAACAGCAACTCGCAACAAGGGAGTAAACAAACTATAAACAACCTTGAACAATTGCTAGACTAGCTCAGAATTTAAATCAAATGACAACTGTTCATAATAAAAGCTATTAAGAGAGGTACTGTCTTTTCGCGTGTAAACATAACCTTACAATCAGTAGGTCCGACATAAATTACCTCTGTAGCATTAAGAAAATAAATCATTATACTAATAGAGTTATTGTACTAAACTATTCAAAACAATTACCACTATAGTTGACAGCAGGGACAAACTTCTTAAAGAAATGCGAACACTTTCAAATAACACCCATGGTTTGAGCTCGCAACATCATAAGCCTGCCTGCCGCCTCTCCTCACGCAGCTACTGTGTACTACAGTCTTCAACATGTTTGTCGACTAACCTGTAAACACCTCCGGAGTTTCAAGTGCAGTGTTACCACTAGTGTCGCTTCCGCCCGCTGTCAATGGTTACACACGACTACTACTGCATGAAAACTAGCCTAACGTCTTACTAACTAACACCAATGTTAATACTCATCTCATTCCGAAGTCCATCCTTACAGCCTCCTCCGGGCTGACCCTTGAACGCCAAAAACTCCGCTACCTCCGTCAAACACGTCCGTCGCTCGTCGCAGCCATCACAACACTCTCCAATCACGTCAATCGCTCGCCAATACGACAACTCCTGAAACGATCTCTTACTTCGGGCATCTCCGCCGTCAAGCCCCGCCTATGCTACCTTCGTCCTTTCATTCCAGTGAAAGTAAAGTTAATACACCAACACGACATTGTAAAGTTTATAAGTCCGATTAAAAATTAAAACCTCCGAGAAAAAAAAGAAAAAAAAAAAACGGAAATTAACAATAACAAGCTAACTGACAAAAAACCCGTAACATTTCTTCCTTGGCTAATGAAAATTTGTGACATCACAAATTGTACTTTGTATTACTACGTGGGTCTGGGTTTTTATAATGATAAATTTCTTTTGTTATATCTTGATTTACATTAAATAATGTCTGAATTTCACCCTGTCTTGATCCTCAATAAAAAGTTAAGAATTAAATAAAATAGGGCCACGAATTGGCATTTCAAGTTCATCGAGCTCTACCTCGTATATTACGTAAAGAGAAAAAAATAATCTTATATACTTATTACATTCTTGGATGATTACAAAACAATTAAAAAGTCTCTAAGCTGGGAACTCTCTCACATCACTTTCGGTTAAATCAGTGTCCTTTGTGTGTTCTTGTATAATCCATGTAATGTCTTTAAGGCTGTGAGTGTACAAAAGCCAAATAAATTAAAGACAACCTACTTGATGATACGGTGCAATGTATGCCTTGAAGAGCTTGCATAACATCCAGGAGATCCAGCACGAAAAGTTGGTATTGGATGATCATCACTGTATTGCGGCCGATCGAGTCTCCAGGTCGTCACAGTGCTCTACAACCAGGCGTGGCACAAACCAGTCAGCTCACCTCAGCCAAGCTATAACATAAGTCCAGACCAGTATCAACTTCACAAAATTAACAGCATATTCAATTACCCCAAATCAATACAAAATCAACAGTTTTCATCCCAAATGATAGATGAGGCATCTCCACATTAAACATACAACATCAACAAATTCCCTTTTAATTGTTAACATCCAACCCACATTATCAAGTTAACACAATATCTATAGACAGCAAAAAAAAAAAACATAGGAATATCGACAAGGTTAATGGATCAAAACAATAAAAAATTAAAGGGTGTAGGATGGTACGCTCTTCGTTAGAGCCCTTTCTCTTATGAAGCCGATCACTTTAAGGGTGTCCAGACCAACACTACTCCACAGTTTAAAAATCACTAAGTTTCGTTATTCAGAATGTGGTCACTCGTCCACAGTGTCGTCGTCCACCTTGGCTTGACGACCATAATCTTCTTTGGAGGCAGCCAACCCTAGGCTCACCTCTCGTATTTTCGGATCCCCACAACCTTCCTGGGCTGCGACATTGATCAGGTGCCCCCTCTTCCTGTGCTGCCGGCCGCCCTGGCTCAAAAAACACATCTCACTCAGCGGAGACCCATCGGAAACTAAGGACAGGCTCTCGGGTGCAAGGGGGTTGAAGAAGTATAGTCAGGAACCATCCTGAACTATCCAGTGGATGTAGAGACAATGACAACCCACAACTGACGAATGCCTCTTGCTTTGAAAGAAAAACCAAAGTCCTTCGGCTAGCATCACGAAACACTTCTGGTACCGAAGCCCTCCTCACCAGTTGATGAGAGTTCTGCCACATCACTCACGCAACCTTGCACTTCTTAAAGTGTCCATCGTAGAGGTGAAAAAAAATTAAGTAGATCTGAGGTTAAGGAATACGACATATTCAGACAGGAAAAGGATTTGAGCTGTCTCAACCCTCCCCTTACTTAAACTATTCAAACTGGACATATAAAAAAAATCAATTACTCAATAAGAAGAAAAATTATCAACAACTGACTTTACATCAAAGCTCTCCCCAAAATAACCAAACAAAATTACTCTTAGTGTCCTCATCATTCCCTTGAGCACTGTTTTCTCAAAAAAAAATTTAACATCTCTGTATTCTGGGACTATCTCAACTTCCCTTACCGTCATCTGTTTCTTATTTACATTATTACTAAAAGCATTTAACCACTGCTCATTTACATCGAATAACTATAACATCTATCCTCTGGTGTAGTTATACTAAACTACTAAAGCATTTATCTTCATTTGACTAGTGTAGTTATACCCAACTACTACAACATTTATCAAATTTTGTCTGGCGGCCGCCTATATTTACAATAACATTATCAAAAACAAAATCTATAAACTTGATGCCTCTACTGCACCATAAAATGCCTTCACTGGCAAAACAATTATTTCAACAATACAACCTGATGTTCAGCATAATTATTCTCTCATTTTAAACATTATTTGTTCACTATATCAGCTCACTTCGAGCAAAACAATAACCAAACTTTGTGACAACAAAACAAAATCGCTACTGGGCATTCTGAATCTTTAGCCCCATTCCACACAAAAATCTACCAAGACCTGAGAATCTTAATGTCTTATAGGGTAAACAATAACAACAAATAAACCCTATCACTCAACTGTTTCTGGCCACCTTGGCCCAACAATCAAACCCAACAACAAAAAAAAAATTCAAGAGCTCTGCTCCTCCTGAATTGAAAGCCACAATCTCAATTTCTTCCCATCCCTATCTTGCATCGTTACAGGGATTCTATCCAAACCCCTAAGCCTCTCCGCCAGACCAACCACTGGACAGGACGGCTCTCCTCCTTGGGGTTCCATGGGTTGGTGAGGGCCATCATGGCACTCTTTCGTCAATTTCTGAAAAATCTTACTAAGACACAACACAAAACACTAGGGTTAACATCACAATCACCACTGTGGATGCAATCTCTAAGGCAAACACGGTATCTAAGCTCTCAGCAGCTACTCTGGGCACAACACCAATACCAATCAAAAATTGATTACATACAAAGATAACCGTTAACACCACCACAATAATCATGCCCAACGCAATCAATTTGAAATTCCTTATCCAAAAATTCTCATAACCTACTGGTTCTTTCAAATCAACTTCACTACCTATATCTTCGGACCTCTTTAATTCTTCCGCTAAACAATCATTAAAAGATGGAAAAATCATCTGTCTAGATGAGGAGTGTGGGGAAATATGTAACTTTTTAACTTCAGACCAAGTAGCTGGAATTACTCTAATAACATCAAACTTAGCTTTAGAATCAGCATCACATGGGTACATTTCACCTACCCTAACTTCTCCATCAATAAACAATCTACAATCACATGGTACAATATCATATAAAGTCCCTGGATAAAAATCATTACCCAATATCCTAGTTTCATTTTTACTTAGTGTACAAATCAAATCTAATTTTCCCAATGCATTAGTAATAAAATATCGCTCAGGCCCAGCTTCAATAATTATTGATTGTGTTCCTCCCTGACAACTAAATGAACATACTTCTGCTAATTTTTCAGCTGTATTCCCCTCGAAAACTGCCTTAGGGCACAAGACACCTGTCATCGCATCTCGGAATAAAACATAAATTATCATGATAGGGTCTACAATCCTGCAACGCCCTACCTCTTACTGATGTAACATGATTTTTACTAACTGCCAAAAATGTAGTCTCATGATGTACACAAATGCTATGCTTCCAATGAAAAGGAATCGCAACAAATCATAAATCTTCCAATCTGCATTTTTCTTTACCAGTGGCACTTTAATTTTTATCAGTAACTGATCCTCAAAAACCTGACATGTACAAATAGGAAGATGGTAATAAATCTGAACATCCTGAACATTTATTGCAAGTTGATAGCCATCTTTTCCTATGATTTTATCCAAACAGCCTAATTCAGTTTTAACTTTACTGGTGGAATTAAAACTGCTGGTAATTTTAAATCCCTACATTGGTCCAAAATTTCTACTCGATACAATGATAGTGTGATTTTAGACAACATTGAAGCATGAATTGAACTTTATGTAACTGTGAAATTTCTCGCAACATACCTGAATAACTCGAAGTCGTAGACTCTCGAATATTAGTTAAAATAGTCGTAAGATTATTAAACTTAGCTTGTACCTTATCAAAGACTTAACAGCTTCATTTAATATTTTTACTTGATTAGTGAAATTGGCTAAATTAGCATGGTCTGTTAAAACTTCATTACTAATTTGTTCTAAATGTTTGGGAATTTCTCTCTCATTATTGAACAATGTGTTTACTTGACCAGTTGTGGCTACATCACCACACCAATTAAAAGCCTCTCCTAGTATAGTTATTCCTCTCTTTACTCTATCATATACTTCCCTATCATTTGCCAATGCCTCACCTGCAGCCTCATTAAGCATTTTTAAAAGTGTTTCAGTGAGTAACAAAAAATGTTTAGCCTGTTCATCAATAGAACAGAATTCCTTAACAAAGCCTGTTCCACAAGAAAATTCATTAGTTATTAATTCTTAATCATCTGGTAAATTTCTCGACCATGACACCTTGAAAATAGAGAGGTACAGAGGATGAATATACTGTCACCTTAGTCAGAGGGTGAAAGTGAGCTCCAGCTACGACTCCAACCTCTTCGCCCAAACTCTGGATTGTTGACAACACTTGAAGCAGCGTCAAACACCAGACCAGCTCCTTAACTCCCATCGCTACTCTCTTTGGATCCCTCAGTTGACACTTCGTTAACAGCAATAGTCCTCCATACACCTCCACTATAAACAATTCATTTTACCTGGTTTAATACTGACCAATACCACTTTTTCACATACATTGGTACTCTTTTAAATGCCCTAGAAAAATGTTTATATAAGAAAGAAAAAGAAATTTAAATGAATTTACCATGTTATACTTTAACTGGGGAAGTGCCACAAATTTCTTTTTAATAAGAATGTTAGGTGATATTCATATTTTTTTTTGTCAAGTTATAAAGTCAATTTGACTGTTTGTGAATGTTCAAGGCAAACAAAATAAATATTTAACTTTCGGTAATAATTATTTTATCTTTCTACGTTATACACATCCCCACCTGATTTACTTTTATTTGTTTTTATTTTATATATATTTTGATTCAGTTTTTCAACAATCATCCCTGGACCATGCCACCTATGCATCAGCTTAGGTGTCAAACCTTTTTTCCTTGTGGGAGTGAATGTCAAGATTTCTTGTCCAGGACTGTACTCTACCTCCCTCTGGTGTTGATCGTACCACATTTTACTCCTCTCCTCCGGCAACCTTAAGTTCTCCAGTGCCTGTCGTTGAATCTGCTTCCATTTGGCATGCAACCTCTTACTGTCGACTTCATCCATCTTCCTGTTTAAGCATATTTCAGAAGGTAAAACAGGTTCCCTACCATATAACAGTAAAAACGGGGAAAATCATGACCGATGAATTGTAAGCAAAAGTTACAAGAGGCAGGTACACATCCCAATTTCGTTGTGAGCTACTGACATAATGTGAGAGCATGGTGGAGAGCGTAGTATATAATCGCTCAACCGCCCCATTACGTTGGGGACGATATCCTGAGGTCATAGTACCCTCGATATCCAACTTTCTAAGTAGTTCCTTAACCACAGCCGAACTAAAAACCTTGCCTCTGTCTGTAAGAATAGCACTTGGAACCGAATGTCTACAAGCCACATTCTCTAATAGAAACTGAGCTATCTCTTGTGCCTCTCCACTAGGCACTGCCCTTGTTTCTGCCCACCTTGTTCCATAATCAATTGCTGTAATTACAAAGCTATTATCCTGGGTAGTTTTAGGAAATGGTCCTAACAGATCGACACCTACCCTCTCAAAAGGTTCCCCTGAAGGGATGGGCTGTAATAAGCCTACTGCCTTCTGATAAGTCCCTTTCTTCATCTGACAGCTAGCACAGGATTGAACATAGGCCTCTGCCTCTTTATACATGCCCTTCCAATAGTACCTCCTTCTGATCTTATCAACAGTGCACGCTACGCCAAGATGCACACCTACTAAGGGGTTATCATGACATTCACTGAATATCTCCTCTCTTAAAGACCTTGAAGCAACCAACAATTTTGACTGGCCCTTCAGCCTAGTATTACACTTAAATAATATATTATCCCGCAGAAAATAGTTTTTCACTTCACGACATAATTTTGTATTTTCACCTGATGGGTGTTCTATTTCATTAAATAATTTAGCTAACTCTGGGTCTCTCCTCTGTGCTAAAGATAAGTCGTACTCAGGCAATAACAATACAGGCAACTCTATTATCTTGTCCTCGTCCTTACTGGTACCAATATCTACTGCATTGCTACTTAAATTGTCCGCATGGGCAAGTTTTTTTCCACTAGAGTACTTTATCTCAAAAGTGTATTCCATCATCTTAAGCGCCCAATGCGTCAACCTACCTGAACTGTGTGCATTACATTTTAATTTATTCATATAGCAAAATCTATGGTGGTCGGTTACTACTGTGAAAGGTTTCAAATAAATGTACGATCTAATGCATAAACTAAAGCCAAACATTCTAAGTGAGTGATGTGATATTTACTTTCAGCTGGGGTCAATGACCTACTCGCAAAAGCTACAGGGTGTAATTTACCATCTAGAATTTGCATCAAAATTGCCCCAATACCCTGCGTACTGCCATCTGTGTGTATTTCAACAGGTTCATTTTCCTGAAAGTGTACTAACACAGGGGCAGAGTTAAGCTTACTCTTTAAATTTTCAAAAGCTTTCTTCTGAGCCTCTCCCCACTCAATAACTTGGTTTTTCATCAAAAGTGTAGTCACGGGCTTTGGAATTTGTGAAAAATTTTGTACAAATTTCCTATAAAAAGAAGCTAGTTCTAAAAAACTACGAACACTTCGTTGATCATTTGGTGTTGGAAAATCTTGTACTGCTATAATTTTATTAGGGTGTGGCCGAATTCCTTCGCTATTTACTAGTTGTCCTAACACTTCAGTTTCTTCATACCCAAAAGAACACTTTGCAGGTTTTAAGGTTAAATTCTCTCTTTGAAATCTTTTTAAAACTTGTTCCAATCTATCCAAGTGCTGATCAGATGTTCTACCTGCAATTAGAATATCATCTAAATACACCAAACATGAGCCCCATTTTAACCCTGCCAAAGTTTTATTCATATATCTTTGAAAATTTGATGGTGCTGTTTTTTAAGCGAAATGGGAGGGTCTGAAAACAAAATGTTCCTTCTGATGTGATAACTGTGGTTTTCTCTTGGTTCTTTTCTGTTAACCTTAATTGATGATATCCTGCATTCATGCCCAATCGACTTAAGAATTTTGCTCCTGTTAAGTAACTAAAAAAGTAATAAATTCTAGGCTAAGGGTACTTATCGTCCTTAAGGACCTGATTAATTTTCCTATAATCAACACAAAGGTGTTGGCCACCATCTTTTTTCTGCACCAAAACAACAGATGAACACCAACTTGTTCTGCAAGGCCTAACTATCCCATTTCTTATGTGTTCCTCTACTATGTCATGTATAATTTCTCGCTCGCCTGGGGACAGACACTATAAGGTACTGAAGCACTAGTGGGGTGATCTCCTGTATCCAAGGTTACTACCTCCTCTTTTGTCCTACCAATCTGCTCTGGTTGCCAACTAAAACACTGTTTATACTTTGTCAACAAATTTAATAATTTAGTTTTTTGTTCAGGTAATAACTGTGGGTTAATATCAAAATGCTTTTCATCAACAATTTTCTGGGTAGGGCCCTTAATATCTAAGGTAAAATCTGGATTAAAATTTACTCATTTATTCTGCCACATTGACTTAAGGTACCTAATTTCATGTTTCTGGGCAGCCTTACTTCGTAATTGGTGGTATTAGTAACCCAAATCTTAGCAGTTTTACTCTTCACAACTTAACTACAGGATACTAAAACTGAGTGTTTATCGCAGAGATCTTCAAATGGCTCTAATAAAACTTCCTGATCTGTTGCCTTTAATTCCACCCCTGTTATATTAATTTATACCTGTTGATGCATCTGAGAAACTAGTTTTTGCAAAGTCTTTAACCACAACACAGCCTACATTTGCCCTATCATTGACTAAACTGATATTTTGTGGTGGTATCCATTTCTCTGGTCCTGAAACAATTTCTATTGGCATCTGTGTTTTTTTGTTCGATCGGTTTGTAATGCTCTGATACCTATTACCTGATTTGTGGTATCAAATTTAAGTCTTAGCAAAGTTAACTTAGGACCACCCTGTCCAGCAAAATCTACTTGAGCTGCGCACTTCAACAAAAAGTCACATCCTAAAATCATACTATTTATAGGGGCCGAAATGATCCCTATAGGATGAGTGTACACACTGATTCCTAAAGGTATTTTCAAATTTACCATTTTTGTGAGTGAATTGTTCTATCCATTTATACCAGAATAGAGTATAGGTTCAGCTTCCTGCCAAAATTTCATTGGTACCAACCTATCAGCAATTAAGGACACTGCTGCGCCACTGTCAATTACAACATTTTTTGTTCTTCCAAACAAAGTGATTTGTGTACCAGTAATTCCCAAATTCATTGAGAGGGTTACATCATTAAACCTAGACGAAACATTCCCTCTCGCCTGTCTCGTCCCAATTGGTTTCCCTGCTCCTT
This sequence comes from Medauroidea extradentata, assembly GCA_003012365.1. Classification (NCBI taxonomy): domain Eukaryota; kingdom Metazoa; phylum Arthropoda; class Insecta; order Phasmatodea; family Phasmatidae; genus Medauroidea; species Medauroidea extradentata. Next base: position 34,397 of record PNEQ01071581.1, read on the forward strand.
ATTATTATATTTAGCATTTCTCTGACTCCATGCCTTACAATCTCTTCTCAAATGTCCCGGCTGACCTCAGTCAAAACAAAAAGGTCTGCCATCGGCTGTGCGCTGTGGCCTTAAACTAGTGTCTCTACTTACTGGCCTAAAATTCCCTTGCGGCTTAAACTTCCTTGTGAGCTAAAATTACCTTGGGGTACACCACGAACTTGTGGTGCAATATTATTTCCCCAATTTTGTTCAATACGTTGTTTACTGCCTTGCCATCTTTGTTTAGGTCTAACTTGACTCTTACTTGTGTCCACTTGTGCCTTTAACTTTTCCATTTGACCTATCGTATCTCACATCTGGCCTCCTAAAGTGTCGAGTGATTTCTGAAGGCCTTGTACGACACCTATCCACGCATTTCCAGTAGTGTCGGAGACTTGTGTCACTCTTCCACTATCACTGACTACCTCAACAGCATGTACTTGTAATAGCTTCCAATTCCTCGCATAATGCAGCCCTGTTTATAGGTTTCTCAAATTGTGAAGTAACTGAGCAATTGTATCGTTCTGTAAACGTATTACATGTTGAACTAAGTGTGTCTTAAGCCCTTTTACCACCCATTTAATGTTTCCTTCTCGGGCATGTCAGGATTAATCTTTCTACATAAATGTAACACATCATACATATATTCCTCGGTGCTCTCCTGTTCACCTTGCAACCGATTTTCTAGTCTGATTTTTAAGTCATATACTACGCCTACCTTGGCAAAAGCTCCCTTTAAAGCAGTGGCTAACTCATCAAAAATGTTTTCTAAACTTTCGCCTACACTGTCGTACCAGCGCGCTGCTGCACCTCTTAAAAAACTGGGCAGAAATGTCCTACATTTCTGCTCGTTCCACTGATTTACTGCTGCGGCCCTCTTGAAATTTTTAATGTAATTGCCCGCATCTTCGGCTGCTCTACCATAAAAGAAACCTGGGTCCATGTGATATCCGCTGCGCTCCATATCGTCCTGATTATTGATAACCTCGTCCGTAGTGTTATCTAAATCCTTCACGAGATCATGACACACACTCAAAGTTAAAAATATCCTCAGCCTGTTCCAAATTTGACAGACTCAACTACTTCACCCGCTGCTTTCCCTAATTCCTCTATGCCTACAGCTTTCGCCTCCTTAAGGTGCCCATACACGATCAGTTCCGGCGTGAAGCCGGGACTGTCAGTCCAAGCATGTCACTCCGGGAAGGTAAAAAATTCACCACATACGATTCATGCCAAACCTGATGACTTGTCGCGCCAAGTGCAGTTCAAGGTAGGTTAGGTCATTTGTTGCGAGGTGCTCATGGCAAAGAGAGGTGCTGCAGTAGCTATACTTTTGATGTTAGACGAAGAGAAGCGTGTAAAAAGAAACGGCGGCGTGTACGGACAAAAAAATGGTTACAAGATAGATACAAATATTCGCACGTCAAGCTTGTAAGTGAACTGGAAAGAAACTCAAAAGAAGACTATAATAATTATTTGCGGATGAGCTTAGAATGTTTCGAAACGCTTTTATCGCGTATTGGCCCGTTAATATGTAAGCATGACACTGTAATGAGAGACGCGATTCCTGCAAAAGAAAGATTAATAGCAACGCTAAGGTTTCTCGCAACTGGAAGATCGTTTGAAGACCTTAAATTCTCAACTGCTATATCAGTGCAGGCACTCGGAAAAATCATCCCCGAGACGTGTGATGCTTTGTTTGAAGTGCTGAGTGAGGAGTACATGAAGGTAAGAAATTAAAATACAGTATAAGTATTATATATTTATTGGATACAATTGGGGGTAATTGTTATCCAACCTAGGAAACAATAGCTGAAAAAGTGAATTATGTTTGCAACAAGGGTTACAATATACTTGTTTTGCAATATAAAAAAATATCTGAGAACAAACGTGTGCATCTTTATCACTACATATATAATATGGTGGCTTATTAGCTCCCCGAGGAATATGTAGGACTTGGCCCACACAGGGGAGGATCACAAACCTGTTGGCTGTTGGTGTTGTCAACACTGTAATAACCTGCACCGTAATTGTGAACAGTGGGAGTGTAGATATGTGAAAACTCAGTCAGTCTATTTAACGTACCAAGAAACATAGACTCGTTTATTATTTTCTCTGCAAACAGTCGTTGGTCAGCGCTCATCCTATGCATTTTAGCAGCAACACTCTCGAAGTACGAGTCTAGGTCATCTCTTGCAAGAGCCTTTCCAGCTTTCTCCAGCAACAACTGATTCGCACTTTACTTGCTTGTACTATCGGTCCTTTTCCTTTTAGCAGATGAAGCCGGAGGTGGAGTAAAGCTGGGAGAATTCTGAAAAAACATTGAACAAAAACCCTAACTGACATTAAAACTTAGTTTAACTTGTAGTATGAGTCCCGTACAGATTTATGTATTGTACAGTGTACACTTTTACATACCGTAAAACTGGGTGAATTTATAAACTCTCTTGGACGAACAGGAACATAATTAATAAAAAAAATAAATACAATATCGATGTATTAGTGTCAAAACAACGTAACTTCTTTGAGATAGAGATATGTTTGTTTGGGAAAAATTATTTTCGAAAGCACTGCAAAACTTCCAGTCATGGCATTAAACTACTTTTTATTTACTGTGCCTACTTATAATAAAACTATTTGAAACAGATCTTACATTGAAAATTCTAATGTATATTTTTGCTTTATATTCACTATTGTTTCTATTCACCCTGTTTTACGGCACTGGAATATTATTTTTCGTGAATAACTACGTAATCCTTTATTATGCCCATGTGTTTCAGTTTCCAACCACAGAAGAGGAATGGGAAGTGATTTCGTCAGATTTCTACCACAGGTGGAACTATCCCAACTGTGGAGGAGCACTAGATGGACGTCACATTGCTATTTGTAAACCAGTTAATAGCGGATCATACTTTTACAATTACAAAGGGTACTTCAGTATTGTGTTACTGGCTTTGACTAATGCTAATTATGAATTTGTAATGATTGATGTTGGAACAAATGGACGAGTATCTGATGGTGGAGTGTTAGAAAATACATTATTTTATGACAAGCTTAAAAACAAGAAACTGAATCTCCCTGACAACCAAAACAATGTTGGCAGTTTGAATTTTGTTTTTATTGGAGATGAAGCGTTCAGTCTTGGCGAACACTTTATGAAACCTTTTGCTATGCGCGAACTTACTCCTGAAAGAAAGGTATTTAACTACCGGTTATCACGAGGACAATGAGTTGTCAAAAATTCATTCGGAATAATGTCAAATGTTTTCCGTGTATTGCACACAACAATGAATTTAACCCCAGATAAAGCTGTGTCAGTGGTTAAGGCTTGTTGCATATTGCACAATTTTCTTAGGAGGAAATGCAGTGTTTCCTATTCTCCTTCTACACTCATCGATGGAGAAGACATTGACAGTGGCACAATACGTGCAGGCTCTTGGCGAAATGACTTACCAACAAGTACATTTGGTGAATTACAAATAGGCCAAGCACGAAATACCACTGACAGAGCCAAGCAGGCAAGACAAGACTATGTATCATATTTTAACGGTAATGGAAAGGTATC
>PNEQ01071583.1:0-38269 GCA_003012365.1 Medauroidea extradentata
GATTTCTTCAAATAAAAAAATTATATCAGTTTTAAAATGCTCACGGTTTTTTTCTCTGTGGTCATCTGGGTGTTTTCTGCTGTTTCTTATCCTCATTATGATGGACTCACGTGTATATATTGCGCCTCTTTCAACTGCCTTCTGGATTGGTGCTGCGACGCACTCATTTTTTTCTTCGTTGTCACAACTAACTACTATCACAATTACGTCTCTGTGGATTACTTTATATGGCTGTGGGCGGTGTTCGCGTTCCTCCAATACCTCACTTCTTGCGCTGTAGGCTAATGTTTTCAGGATGAGCGCTCCACCTACCGTGCTGCGTGCGCATCGACTGCCCCTCTGCCTCTCTTGCCTCTTCACCCCCGCGCTGACAGCTACCACAATGTTTGGACCCTACAGTATATAGGTTACCCTTCCCAAGGTGTACACAGTGTAGCATTGCACGGCAAGGGGTTTTTTATTATTGGTGAATTATTTGATATAATCTTAATTTTATAATATATTATTTAAAATTGTAATGGTTATTTCAGTGGTCCCAGTTCCAGAAGAGAAGAGTAAAGGCGCAGTTCCTAGTTTCTCATATATTCTAGATAGGGTGTAATGTTTGTCGTTATGGTGGTAGGAGACAGTAGCTTTGTTTTTTCTTTTTATTTTCTGGTTTTTTTCCATGGGAGTTTTGGCACTGTTTGTTGTTTTAATGGGTAGTTTCTGATTGTGCCCTAGAGGGTTCTAGGTGTTACTCGACCACAACGAGTGTGCAGCGGAAGACGGGAATGGCACAGCCCTAGTAGCGCGCTTCAGGCAGGGGTGGGAGAGGGATGAAGTTGCGAGGTAAGGAGTTGTAAAACAGTTGTGCCCACGATTGTGTGTAAAAGTATCGACAGCTATGGTCTTGAGAGCAAAGCGGCTCTGAAATGCTGCTGTCTTGAGAGTTAATTGAGGGTGAATAGTGTGAATACGGTGCAACCGAGCGAGGAGTCGCAACGACAAGGCATTGGACTCACATCCAGGAGGACCCGGTTTCGATCACCAGCTTCGGTTACCCTAATCACTGTTTTCCATTGTTTCTCGAGATCGCTCCAGTCAAATGTGGTTCCTAAACAAAGACCATGGCTGCTTCCTTTCCTTACTCCTGTGTTAAGTTGTATGTAACCATCTCAAATGATCTCGGTGTCAAAAAGACATAAAGCCCACTTACGTTACCTCTAAATTTACGCGATATGACATTAAAGAGGCAGTCACAAAGAAAGGAACAAAATAACAACTAATAAAGTTGCAAAAAAATTGACAGGATTCAAATTTAGCAGGCGAATAATTTTGTCTAAAAATGTTTTGCCTAAACAAATTTTACCAACTTTTTTTTCGTCTAAACACATCTCAGCTTTGTTTTGCCTTTGCCTAAACACATTTTACCGATTTTGTTTTGCCTAAAGTCATTATTCCTATAATAATTTCATCTAAAGTTGTTTCACCTAAAGTAGTTCCTCCTAAACCTTTTTGCCTAAAAAAATTTTGTCTACATTATTTTTGCCTAAAATTATGTCACCTAAAAGTAATTTCGCTTAAAATCGTTTAACCTAAAGACGTTTGGCCAAAATCTTTTTGACTACAATTTCATACCTTTAATTTACTCCCGACAAAATCTTTCGGCTACATACATTTTGCATAACATCCTTTTGCCTAAACGTGTTTACATAAAGTTCCAGTCTCTCGCTTACCATGCACAGAAATTATTTTGGCTAAAGTCATTTTGCAGAAGTTAAGTTTGCCTAAAGTAAATGTGTCTAAACATTTCACAACTTCCTGTTACCTAAAGTAATTTTGCCTTAAGTCATTCAGCCTAAAGGTGTTTTACCTAAAACTGTTTTGCCTAAATTCGCTTTGCCTAAAATATTTTAGCTTAAAAGTCATTTTGAGTTAAGTAATTGAGCCTAAAGTTGTTTTGTCAAAAATTATATGTTTGAAATTACACCCCCATGCTTGAACTCTTAACTTTTAAAGTCGTTTCGCCTAAAATTGTTTTGCCTAAAAATGCTTGCTTAAAATTCTAGCCTCCTGCATAACTAGCCCAGTTTTTTGCCTAAAGTTGTTTTGTCTTAAGTAGTATTGCCTAAATTAATTTTTCCAAAAGTCGTTTTGCCTAAACATTTTTGTCACATTTATTTGCCTTAAATCTTTCTTCCCAAAAGGTGTTTCGCCTAAAGTCATTTAACTAAAAATTATCTCTCCTAACTTACTTTCACCTAAAATTATTTTGCCCAAAATAGTTTTGCCAAAATTTATTTTTCCTAAAGTCGTTTAGCCTAAAGTTGTTTTGCTTAAAATCTGTTTGACTCAAATGTTGTCTGTTTACTAAACTTTCACCCAAGTCGTTTGTCTTAAATCGTATTGTTCTCTTCAAAGTCCTACCTTCCCGCTTACCTGGCCAAAAATCATTTCTCCTACAGTTATTTTGGCTAAAGTCATTTTGCCTTAAGCCATTTGGCTTAAAGTAGATTTGCAGTACTTAAAGTGGTTTGCTTACGATAAGGCAAATCATTTCTAGGCAAAACGACGTGTACCCAAAATTTAAACTTAACTAGTAAAAGTCTTCAAACATCCATAATAAACATTCCTTAAGACTTGTTATCACTCGCTATAAGAATTATTTGATTTTTAATTTTTTCTAACTCCAGTTAAAAGAAAATGTGAAACGTACTGTTATAGCGTGAATTGTGTATCTTGTGCTATACTTTTTGCATAGAAATTAAACTAGTAACACACATTTAGGCCGCAATTAGTCAAGAAATGTATTTATAACACCACAATTGAAATCATCTATACAAAATTTTTTTAGAAATATTTAGTCTTTTTCCCAGTTGTGGTCAGTTTTTGACCACTGACATCTGCTTGGTTTCCTTTTTTTTTTCTTTTTTCTGATTTTGTTAATAGTTCGTTCATATTTTCCTGTTGCAGCTGCCACACGTTTATTAGCCTGACTTATTGGGTAATTGAGTTGTCTTTATTACAAAGATTAGTAACATTCTAATTACCTCCCTGCACTGGCTGTATATTGTCTTATTACTAGACCTTCTAATTGATGCCATTATTAAACAATTAACAAACCTCCCACAGTTGTTTTACAGCATCAATACCTTTCCTAAGTCACTCGCGAATATACGTTCACATGAACGGCTGTTGCAGTACCTTTGGTCATCCCTTCCACTAGCACTCGCTGCAGAGCGCTTCCTTCCGCTCCGCCTTAAGATTTGAATGGTGCGAGTCAGAGGAAGGGAGGCCGTCACATTAGTTCACATATTTTTCACGCGCACACTCAATGTGGTCGAGTAATAATTGAAAGAATGACGAGAGTCACACCATCGAGAACCAGCCAATAAGAGCACGGCGTGTGGTGCACCTTCGCCCTTCGTTCTGGAATGTTTTGCCTCCGCCATTTGTTAGAACAAGCCGTGGCGCGATCCATAGCGGACGTGCGCGAGGCTGTGGCCCAAGATTTTTATGACGTGAAGTTCGGGAGTTGAAAATATAACATGTATGGGTAGCACCGTGGCCTCTAATCAGTAACCTCTCTTTTCAGACATCTTTTGAACTCTACCAAATTAGTTTCTGCCCGTACGTGTAGGTCTTTAGGTGATGAGAGCCAGGATGGCTACTCATTCTTCTTCACTGCGTGTGTGTTCACCGTGGGCTAAATTTCTGACTTTGTCTCGCTTAATTATCTGATATAGTATCGCTGTGTTTCTGTTTGTAGTTTTCTGTGAACTGAAGCCACAGCGTTAAGACAAACAGTGTATTTTGTGCCGATGTAAATTGAAAATCTAATAAACCACCAGTCTCTGATCATAATGAAGTATATTATTTCCTGACTAACTTCTCTAAATTTGCCAGTTTCTATGAAAGTTCCAAATTTGGTCTGCAATGTAAGGTAACCTATATAAGTATTTCCAGTAAATTCAGGAGTACTTGACTACAGATCAAGAGATATGTTCCAGTGTTTTTAACCTTGTCTTTTTTGGCTGGGTTATCATCGAACTAGTGCTACAATTTGGCTGCCCAAGCGAGACCCGAGTACGAGATTTGATGGGAAGAACCAACGCGGAAATGCTATAATTTTTTGGCCCAAGTCGGGCTCAGGTACTTGTACGAGCGGAAACGTTACAACCGCACTGAGGTTAGTGGTATAAAGGGCAAAAGAAAACAATTTCAAGTTTAATGCCAAAAAAGTGCAGTACAAGAAGAATGAGGTCTCATATGTTGACTTCAAATTTAGCAAGCATGGAATGGGAGTAGATGAGGGAAGAGTAAGGGCGTTGGTCAATGAAAGCAATATCATCAATGATGGTACAAGAGATCCCACTAATTCTATTTGAAAAAATATCCAGGGACATTCTAGAAAATGCAGGTAATAATTACCTGATTGTATTCGGCATATACCGAAAATGGCTTGAAATTCTACTGATACAGTGTAAAATTGCAGAGAAGGTATGTGATTAAGCTGCGTAATGATTTTTGCACTCACGGCATTCCTAAGGTGATCAAAGCTGACAACATGCCATTCCTGTCCCAGACATTTACAAGATTTGCACAAGTATGTGACGTAGAGGTTTGAACATGCAGTCCACATTATCACAGAGCAACAGTCTAGCTGAAAAGGGATGCCACAAAACAGGATTAATATAAAAAAAGTAAGGATCAGCACAAAGATTTTTGAGACTTACTCAGGGAATACAGGAACACACCACTCTCAAGCCTAAATGTATCACCATGTCAGTTATTAATGTTGTATAAATTGGTCTTAAAAATAAATGGAAGACCACGCCCATTACGAATCGTTTATGCAATAGATGTTTGAACAACAAGCACAAGACACTTCTACAAGACTGACAGTTTAAAACTCCAGTTACCAAAACGTGGTTGTACATTCACTTGTCTAAAATAGGGTTACCAACTCACAACAACAAAAACCATCGTTGGCTACTTAACATTATTAAAACTTAATCAATATTGTTATATGCAACAATTAATGTGTAGACAAATGAGAACATTATTGTCAATGACATACCATGCCTTGTAGCCAAAAGTAGAAACGTAGGCTCACAAAAAAATGATGGCAAACCACAAAACTACGAAAAGCATCATGAAAAAAGAGCTCGTAGAGCATCAAGTGAATTCACGGGAAGAGACGCAGTGGTTGTAAAATCAAGCAATAATTAAGTCTGGCAGCCTACAGAAGCGGTGAAGAAGCATGATGCACCAAGATCCTACGTAAAAAGGAATGATAATGGCAGACTATTGAGACGTAATTAAATCCATTTAAAAAACTTCAAGAGTACATAAAACAGCAGTGAATGTATCAATTAATCATTCAACCAGATAACAACAGCAGACAACCATAACACTGCTGGATGCTGTAGGGAACAACAAGTGTGTGTGGTAACCAAGAGGACAACAAACAGGTGAAGAAATACAGTGGGAGGAAACCAAACAGTTCCATGAACAGGGGTGAGATTGGTTTCAAAGGCTTTGAAAATGTGTTGCACTGTAACCTAGACAACAAATACACACGTTGATTAGGTAAAGGAGGGAACACAGGTATGAGTGACAAAACAAGTGTCTCGTGAAGAAAGCCACCAAATGATAACATTAATGAGAGAAAGGTAATGAGGTCAGGGCTTATAATAAAAGAACCAAGTATGATGAATATGTGAAGCAGTCTTGGTATCAGTTAGAGAAATGTATCAATATGTCATGTAAATAATTTAAAAGGGTAGATGTTGTAGTGTACACTGCCAAGGTTGGCAATATTTAGTCTACGTAGACATAGACTGTATATTGACAAGTTGTGCTCATCTGATGAAGCTAATGTAAACATTGCATTTAACACTAACAATGTACAGTAATTATTAATTACATGATTGACCTAATAAGGTCACTAAAACAATTATTTTTTGGGTAATTGCTAGTATCAAAGTGTTCAATCGTTCCTTCATATTGCTATAAAATCATTTGTTTTTATATGATAAATGAATCACTATCCATATAACATAATTCAGTATTTTCTCCATATTTTGGTTTCATAATTTTACAGTGAAAGTCATACACTAGAGTGTTTGATGAAAAAAATATACACATTCCAATATATATTGGTTTATTAAAACATAATTTTGTTTTATTCATATGTATTGGGAATAAAGATTCAGTAAATATAGTATGATCTTCAAAATTTGGTTTTGCAATTAATTTTTCAACTTCTTTTACATTTGTGCATAATCTAATATCCACTATATTTCTTTGATTTTCATTGTTTTTTCAAAACTGAATTATTCATTAATTTATAAAATATTTTTGGAATTTGTTTAGCATTTCTGTGTTTGGTCAATATATGATGTAACACAATCTGATTGCTTAAATGTATGTATGTATTTTTTTAGTTTCATTTCTAGTGACAAATATTGTTTAAGAATTACATAATGTATTACATATTTTTTTCTTTATCACATAAATGAGTTAGTAATTTAGTTTCTTTTGATCCATCTGATATTTTATTTTCTGGAGCAAGTGGACAACCTTTATGTAAATCATGTAATTCTTTTGGCTATCCCAAACCTACTTCTAATATATATCCATAATTTGAATTGTTCTTAAAATTTGATATATATATTTTCCAATAATCTACAGCATCAAGCTTACAATTTACTAATTTGAATCCTCCTTGTGGTAAACAATGATTCATTGCCCAACCATAACAATTATCTGCGCCTAAATATTCTAAACATGAATTTTCAATTCAAGGATTATAATTTACATATCTTTAGTAAGTTATTTGCTTTTGATTATCTTTTACAACATTGGGATATTCCACCTCAAATACCTTTTTCAATCATTAATTTTTATCACAACCAGTTTCTAACTCAAGTTCACCATTTTTGTGTGTTTTAACATAGCATCCCAAGCTAATCCTGGTATTGTAAAATACCATGCAGGTCTGAACTATATGTTTTTAAAATTTAAAAAAAAAAATTTTAAATATATTGGCTAGTATTAAAAGTTCAGATTTGCTGTATAATTTTGTATATTCGCCTACATTTTGAATATAAAATGTTTTCCAAACTTTTTGTAGAATTTTGTAATCTTAAAATAGAAGTATTAGTTCTATTTAAATTATTGTACAAATTTTTTTTGGTGGCAATTCAGTTTCATTAAATGTTTCTGCAGAATACATATAGTTATATGGATTAACAACTTTTTTCGTAACTAAACAAAGATGATCATTTAGAAAACATTTAGATTTTTGTGAAATTGTCAAGTGTATCAATACTAAAAGCCATAAACTTAATTATGTAGATATATCTTAGATTTATCCCTTCAGTTACATATTTAGTGAAAGAAATAATATTTTTATTCATTATTTGGTATTAATTCAATTTTATTTTCATTTGTTCCTTTGTTGAGGGACGAATCTTTGTTGATGTTCATGTTGGTTTGTTTTGGGTCTGGTCAACAAATATGTTTCTTTCAACAACTATAATCTCGAGTAAATTGTCATCGAAAAACTATTTGAAATACTGCAACAAATCGTCAAAATTTCTTGAGGGAACACCTTGAAAAGGATATCTCAATGGTCTTGTTGGATGAGGATGTTGTGAATTATTTATCTCACACCATTGTTGCAAAGCCGACCAGTCTACAGAACTATCAGAATTTGAACTGCACTCACCTTCTGAACATGACAAATCACTACCAGATTCTTCTGTCTCGACACTTTCGACTTCACTGTCACTACACTTACTCTCATCGCTATCAGTTTTCTTAGGTTGAAAACTTTTTCGTAAAAATCTGGTTACGTTTCAAACCATTACACAGATTTATGAATGTAATTTATGTCTTTTATTTCACTGTCCATTCATAAAAATCTGGATAACAAGCACTGTTCTACATTCTCACAAAATAATGGTACGAAATGGGAGAGGTACAGAACAGATACACAAATTACAAATGATACATGACACAATCCAGAGAGTGCAGCCAAATGCGCCATAAGAAACAGATGCGCGGCTTAGCGATAGTTCATGTCGCACGACCTAGTGAGCTAAAATTTTTTGAAATACTTTCTAATTATTTGTTTAAACTAGCTGTTTTTTAAAAATAATTTATATTTAGTTTTAAAAAGAGTATCATGTGTTTCTTCATCGTAATTTGGCCCCCTTTTACATTGGGCAAAAATTTCTGAATTTAAATTAATTTTCTAGTTGTTTTATTTTGTTTATTACAATTAGTTTTACATCATCAAGAAATAATTTTGGATCTGTTTAGTAATTAATGTTATTAATAGAATATGTTTTCAATCTACTGTTGTTCTGGGTCAGCAAAGCATGGGTAGAGCCCCCAAAGATATCTTGTGTATGGACTCTTAACTCAGCCTCAGTTTATTGTACAATGCCTTATGAATGACTATAGCGCCCAGTGGAACTTAGACTTTATCGTCTGTGCCCCTGTGTTTGGGAAGCACACCGTGTAATGGGCCCGCGCCGCCTCGCCGATCTTCGTGAATGTTCCCGTCTGCTATCTTCGTCGTCTCCCTCCTTTACTCCCTCTTCCTCCTCTACTTCCTCTACTCTACCTGGCCTTCTGTCGTAGTGTGCTCCGGCACTCTGTGTCCTGCGCCCGCCGAGCAAAGTTGCCTGCTACTCGCTACCACGACGCTCCGTCTGCATACGCCAGATTGGTAAGTTAACTTTCGTTGAATAGGGTCGTACTTTCCGGTGTTCTTTACTGATCGGTAAATCACACATTTACCCTAGTTAGGTTTGATTATTATTAGTTTTGGTTTAATTTAGCTTTCTTTGTTTGTCTTACCGTTCTTTCTTTCATAAATTAGTTAAGTACCGGCTGAGCGTCGATGTGGGGAGTGGATCAGAGTCAGGGGTTTTTTGTAACTAAGCTATTCAGACTTATGTAAATGTATCCTTGCTGCAGGTCCCTATTTATTGTGATATTGAATTTATGTATCTCTGAGCAAGTGTGTTCAATTCTGTAAATTTTTTACTGCAATACATTTGATGTCGCTGATTCACGTGTTGTGTGTTCGTAAGGTAGATCCACCCCTCATTTTGCGTTGTCCTTTGTGTTGTGTGTACTTGTTTGCCCGTGGACTTTGCATGCTGAACTGAGCAGTGCCTGAGTGAGTGGGCACACCGTCAATTGCTGATTCTATTTGATGACCTTCAAATTAAGGTTTATTACTTCAATTTTTTGTAATATATTTACCCATTTTTAATGTATTTTACTTCATACATGATTTTTTTTATATTATTGATTATAAGTAATTCCACAAATTTCACATTTCAAATTACCTTTTTCATGTTTAATTTTTGAATTTTTCAAAATATACTTTTAGTAAATGGTTTTAAACCTTAATGAATTCTAATTTTTCCATGATCTTTTCTATTTTGTAGTTTAAAACCATTATTACATTTTTCAAATTTAATTATTTCATTATTTATATGTTCTAAAGTGCTAAAATTTTTTCATTGCAAAATGGTTTGTAATAATTTTCAGGAATATTGCATTAGATTTACATCTCTCAAATTTTTTCTTCCTTTTTTAAAAATATATACTTTTTTAAATTTTAACTCATCCCATATGTTTTGAAAAGAACGGATTGTGTTTGATCTGTTTGATAAAGTTTTGCGTTCACTGTTTATATTTTCTTCCATTTGTAGGCAAAACATTTTCATTAGAAAAATAAAAACTAATATTTAATTTTTCAAAGTGTCAGTAATTTGAAGGGCGTCACTCTCTCTGAGAAAACTAGCAAATATATAATTAAATACTTGGAAAGATGAAAAATTTGAATTAATTAATATTTTTTTGTGGAATTTTTTATTTCAAATCCATATGAAAATATTCACAAATTTGAAGTAGAATTTCATAATAGGAATAGTCGCTGGACATTTAAATTTGATAATAAAATTCTTTTTGTGTTTTTAGTAATTTTTTTTCTTATTTTTTATAAAATAAATGTAGGAACAAATTAAACATCACTAAACATTCTTAATGAAGTTAATGATTATCAGAAACTTTTCGATCTTACAATAGGTAAACCATATTCAATAAATAATGTTGAAATTATAGAAACACAGTTTAGACATAAATAATTTATATTTTGGAATACAGTAAGTATTTGAAAGTAATATTACCAGGCATATATATACAAAAATTCACTGGTCGTATTTTACAAGATGCACATCGTGGAAATATGGGTTTTGTTTGTAATGGAACGAAAGATTCTGATAGAAAACTAATGCACTCTATTTTGTTCATTAAAAGTTAAATGAATCGTATTTTAATAATATATTTCACAATTTTTATTGTAACTTCATCAATGTTGGTTGAATGTAGTATTACTACACTGTTATTAATTATTTGTGTATGACAATATTTTCATAATTTTAATGGTGATTTATTGAAGATGGCTAAATGAGAAATTTTTGGATAATTTTGAGGAATTAATTTTTGATAACTTTTGAGCCCAAAAAAGGCTCATTGCACCAGAACCTTCGTATATACATACCCTACTCACCTTTCTCTTTTTCTATGCCAAGCTCAGCTAATAGAATAATCTGTGCAGTAAGTCTATCTTGGACATCACCTAAATAATCCTCATACATTTGTACTCTTCATCATTTTTTGATTCGGAGCATATATCTGCCAAATGTTTATCAATGTCCACAATCATACATTCAATTGTATTCTTGTGAACTACTAACAGTATTCTCAGCACGAGTTGCATTTTGCTTTTAACACTATTTTCTTTGTTAGGAGTGATTCCAGTGTAACAAAAGTCAACAAATTAAACACATCAATTCCAAATCTGATTGCTGATGAACTTCATAGAAAGTTCACCATGATATGTTGTTTTTAAAGCATTCAAATCTGGAGGACCAAATGATCCATGCATTATGCTGTGGAAGTACAGATATAGTCTGTACAGTATAAGTTTGCCTGATTTTGACATTTCTTTTCTGAGAAAAATGTCTGAAAACTCCATTGTGTTGACCTTTAAACCATCTTGACTTCCTGTGAAAACATGCCCTCTGCAATTCTATTTAAGATGTTCTTCTCAGAAGAGAAATGTCAAAATTAGGCAAACTTACGCTGTACAGACTATACATAAATAAAACTGTAAACGAACTTAATTTAAGCCATTGTCCTATTTTTAATCCAATATTAATCTAATAATACTGTCTTCAACTCCTTCTAGATCCCCAAAATAAACATAGCCTCCAAAGACAACCATAGCAACCCTACCAACAACGTAACAAAATTTAACCCAGAGTTTGCTGCAGTCCAAACACTGATAAAATGACATTTTTTCATGAGAAAATGTTGTGACTTTTTAACAGTTCCTCGAGTATACCTCATTAAAACATAGTTCTTGCTATTACCATGCTCACTACTATATGATTGTGTTGTACTCAGATGAACCTGAGTTGAAAGAATATCATAGAAATATGATAGTTAAATGCAACTATTTCCAGCAAACAACTACTTTGCTAACTAATTTTCATTCTATTTTAATGTAAGTTGTTTCTTGCTAGTGCATAGTACACATGATGTCAGAAGCAGGTTGTGTTGTCGAAGATGTTTCATACAACCAACTCTACATTAGACTTATCTCAGCAATTGTATAGGGCTATTCCCCAGCAACAACAAATATTCACAATGTCTGGAACTGACCTGCAGTAATGTCTTGTTTCTGTGCAGGTGGCGTCTTCAACCACACTGCGATAATAGACTTCCCTCTAACTGGGAACAAGGTAGAGCTGAGGCAGAAGTATCTTGGACTGGATGTGTTCGATCAGCTGAAAATGGAGGCTGAGATCCAGGGCGACATCCCGGCCATCCCTGTAGGGACCAAAATACAGATACCTGACTTTGAGGAGCATTACACCCGCACCGAGCCAGGTACATTGAACCTTGCCGCTCTCCAAGTTTCTCGAGTATACATATTTACAGAAAATGTACATTGATGCTGAGCACAGTAACTAAAGTGTAGTGTATACTTGTTTGGGAGCTAACACAAACTTACCAAAAAGTGGCGGTCTATTTTACGTTTTTGCTAACTATGCTAACAAACAGTTCAGTCACATAATATATACCTATTTTAAGTGGTCATGATGCAGATATTCCATAAATCGATTACAGTACATAAATTTTACTTAAACTATTTGTAACAGTGAAAACTAAAAATATAAGTTTACAAAGCTATTACCTGTGATTGCAAACTGCTTAACTGTTTTTAAGTCTTTCAGTTGCCATCACATAATGTGACTATGCTAGGGTGTGACAAAACATACAAACTGCTCAATCAGGCCGATAATATTTTTATGAGCTGTAGCAACTTAACACTGCACACATTCAGTGTCACCTAGCCAACAATTGTGTATGTCTGATTATTGTGTTCTTGCAAACTATTTCTCAGTTATCACAGATGTAGCAAAGCTAGTTTGCGCCCAGGGCAGGATTAGCTCTGGCTTCGCCCACCTCTCTTGCCTACCTGACAACTACAGTCAATAGTAAAATAAAAATGCCGATCAGTTTAGAGCCTCCATTTCTCTGGCACCAGGGGCAAATTCATAGTCTACCCCACCCCACTCTAGTTGCGTCACAGCCAGTTATATATATTTTTTGTATGTAAAAATATGTTTAAAAATTTATTTATAGTATTGTAAAATGATCGGATATCAACTTCCATAGCATTCCAAAACCTTTTGAAAACATCAACTTTTTTTCAACCATTTATGAATAATATGTCATAGTAAATACAATAGTAAATACAATTTTAAATAAAAATGATTCAGTTTTACTTGTTAGACGTGATTCACAACACGATGTCAGCAGTCAGCTGTTAACTATATTTTTTTTATTATTCATTCAAATCATTCAGTTAGCTGTTTGGTAATTTGTTGCAGATAAAATACAAATTTTAGGATATAGTAGGCCTGTAAGTATTCAAACATTATAGTCAGTTTCTCAACAAACTATACACCATTATATTTCATTCTGAAAAATATCCAGAGTATTATTTTCTTCTCTTTTCTTGGTTATTTTGTGATTCTTTCAACAGATTTTTTTTTTTATTTGTGGTCTAGAAATTATCCATACAGCTAGAAAATCGTAATTAACACTGTGTTTCAATTTTCAGTACACAGCTATTAGGTGTTAAAAAAAGTCATTCTTATAGCATGGGAAGAGTAAACTTTCATGTAGGTCACTTGAAAATCGGTCTGACTAAAGTTGCTTGCATTCAGAAATTGAACCAAAGTTTATTAAGTTAGCTCTGGCACGAGCAAGGTAACGGTTAAGTATGATGAACTATATTTGTTAGTGTTCAATTTCTGTTCAACCCACATATATGCGATCATAGACTTTTTGGTTTGGCTTGTTGAGGCCTACATTGCTGTAGGATCTTTTTGTATGTTTTCATCATAAAAAAAAACTCGAAAATTTCATCTCGTAAATTTTAGCTGCATTTTAATTCTTGCAGCAATATTCAGCTCTTCTCAACGCTGAAAATTGTTTTTTTTTGTCTAAAAGGCAAAATATCATTAAATGACTAAATAACACCAAATACAATTTACAGGGTTCTTATGATTGGAATTTATTGGTTTGTGGACATATACCATTTCTCATGTTTTGTTGACCAAAGATGTATTGAAAAACAAAGTGACAAAATACAAATAAAAATACACAAAAGACACAGAAAATGTAAGCAGAACAATCCCAGAGGAACTTCGTCAGTTTTTTTTTTGTTTCACATCTTTGTGTTTCGACCAGCTCTGTCTGAGCCTGAAGACGGAGATAGATCTCAGTCCCCGAAACTTTGAATTTTTTTTTATTTTAACTTGTGTTGTTTCTTGTTTTTTATTTGTTGTACACTGTCCACTATTTATGTATTTTCTCTATTAAAGTCTGTATATGTTATTATGTAGGGAGGGGAGTTAATTATGCAAATGTTAATTAATTGTTTAGGTAAGGATTAAACACATGCTTTTCTGGAAATTTTTTTGGTGAATGCAATTTCTATGATGATGATATTTACTAATATTAGCAGATTGAAAATTTTAATTATTTTATTATCCAAAAGATAATTTTCAATGTCACATGAGGCTATGTAGTACTGTATAATTCCATTATTTGCACGTAAAATGGTTTAAACACTGTGTACACCTATAAAAATATTGTAAATGGAGGATAGCTAAATTCTGTATCTGACAGTTCAGCTGCCATCCCTGTTATTTTTTAATGAAATTGAAAATTTCTCGTTTGTTTGTCATTGCTGAACTACAGTTCTAAAGAGAGGCAGGGAGGCATGTTGCAAATGAAATATTACATTTTCTAATAAAAATTTGGTGTATATAAATGTAATTTACTGTCGTCCTTGTTAGTAGACAGTCCTTGGAAAGTTCTTAAAAGTCCTATAACCTTAATTTTATGTTGCTGTAAGAACCTGAATTTATTATGTACAGAATATCCTTGTCTTTGCGTTGCATTCGTCTTAACTTGGCTAGCCTCTGATGATTAAGCATCTGTGTGGTAGAACTAAGTAAACATAGCTTATTTTAGCACGTTGCGATTCAGATTTCAGAAACATATTTTGTGTATATGGAACTTTTTGAACATACATCTTATTACTTGACTTATTAATTCTGCAAACATCTTTCAAAAACTGGCAGCTTGTACTTTTCAATTTACGACACTATACGAGATTAACAGAGATTTTTTTACGTCACATGGCCACAAAATTTACACTTGTTTGGTTGGAATTTCCCAGTTGTCGGCAGTCAGGCAGTCGGAGATAAAGGTCAACTAGCTTCACCTGCTGAACTGCCCAACTGCCAACTGCACATGTTGACCCCGTGTCCAGTGAGAGTGAGGTAGGAACGGAGCTGCTTTGGAATCCTCTGGGCGCCACCCGGTTAAGCGTGAAGCCGGGAACACGAGGCTCGAGGGGTTGTGGTCTGTTTGTGCCGGCGTACCCCTTTCTCACCTGGCGAGTCGAAACAGCTGCGTATTGGGGAAACCAGGGAGGACCTGGAGAAAACTACACCTTACAAGGACACTTATGGGGTGGTCCACACCCCCGTACCCTAGGTCCTTAAGCGAGCCAGTTCCAAATGATGAAAAAAAGTACAACACTGGGCTGGATAGTTGCACACGCGCGTTATGTAATTCTCGCTGGACGAATCAGAATCCCGAAGTGTGCCGCGTCTCTCTCGTTCCGTCCGTCGCGACCGCTGCTTACAGACTGCCTTCTTCATGTGCTGGTAGAAGGAGGGGGCGGCGAATCCATGTGTCCTGCACTGGCAGATGGACGTGCGATGGCCGGGATGGCAGGTGTCGCACGTTGGTGTCAAGTTCACACACGCCCTGCCGCCGTCACTGATCCGCCACACACACTCAAGTACCGCACATCTGCCATTACCAACCAGCTCACACCTGCCACTGACACACTCTGTGAACGCCTGCCGCGACCAGGTGCAACTCCACCTGGCCTGTGTGACATACGTCCCCCTCCTGAAGACGACTGGTCACGGCGGGTGTGTGCATTTGCTATATACTTTGCTGCAGGTGTCGTCCCCGACGACTGAACACCAGGGTCTGCTGTGGGTCGAAGTCTCCGGCTTCATCTCCTGAGTCGTCGGGTGGTGCACAGCAGGTCTGTTGTTTCTGTTGTGGGCGAGGTCGTAGGTTGTGGGGTTCACTTCGGTGTCTGTTGGTATGGATCGAGGGAGTAGACATTGGGGTGCCGGCCGTCAGTAACACCAGCATGTCCTGGGATGTTGTGGTCTTTATGTCCTGACGTTCTGCCACTGGCATCTGTACAGTAGGCGCCGATGATTGAGGGCCACCAGCCACGCCCCACTCCGGAAAGCGGCAAACACGAGGACGAAACCAGGCAAGTGCTTGGCGTCTGCATTTCCAATCGTTCCTCAGTTTGGGGTTGACACCTTTCTCCTGCTGGCCATTTGTGCTAGGCTCGGACGAGTGTAACTGGGGTTGCCTGCTGTGTCAGCGTCGTTGTTGGCATCGAGGCGACTTTTCTGGTTCCTCGAAGTGTATGGTAAAAGTCGTACTCTCTAGTGGTGCATCCAGTTCCCACACTTCTCGGACAATGGGTTGGAGTCTCGGCTCATCCTCATCAGTCATGGTCACTATTGGTTCGGCTTCCTGCGGCGGTGTAATGACACCAGGCGTCTACGGGAGAAGTATTGCCAGTCCCGGAGACTCGTCACATCTGCTTTGCGAGTGTTTGTCACTCTCCTCTTGGAGTTGTGTCTCAGTTTGTGGGTGTAAGGTGTCCTCTGGTGGGGCCTGTGTCACACAATCTGTATCTGTCTCCTCGTCAGCCGGCATGATAGGAACCACCCTTAGTTCGTCTCGATAGATCTTTCGGAGGCACTTGTCCCCATCTCGGACCAGGTAGACGTGTTGTCCTAGGCGTTTTCGCATTGTGTGGGGTCCTGTTCAGCGAGGTGCTAGTCCTGCACAGAAGTTTCGTGTGCCGGCCAACAATGGATGGTTCCAAGCATATACCAATGTCCCTACCTCCAGGGGTGCAGGCAGGTTTTCTGACACTGGCATAATTTTTCACACATACGCCTCTTGGTGTTGGTGGGCAGCAGTGAGTTTGGCGTCTCGGCGCTCGCCCAAGTCCTTTGCGTCCTGAGGGACCTCTGGCCTGGGTTCTCCTGGACACAGTAGGTTGCTGGTATTGGAAGGTTGAGGGAGCGCACTTCAGCCCGAATGACCTTGTCCGAAACTGAAAGCGACGTTCGTCTGGCATCGTAAAGGCTGTCTTCTAATGGTCTTCTGGACGTTTCGGTACTTGCCAAAAACCTGACTTTAAGTTGTAGCGCACCAGTCCACCTAGACCAGTGCACTAGTTTGACGATCACCCAGCCAAAAATGCAGGGATGAAAACTGGAACATTTCTCTTCATCTGTAGTCAAGTACTCTGGAATTTACTGGCAGGGCATTTGTAGGTTACGTCGCCATATAGACCAAATTTAGAAAAGTCACGAAATAATATACTTCACTATGATCCGAGACTGTTTGTTTATTAGATTTTTCAATTTACATCAGCGCAAAATACACTGTTTGTCTTAACACAGTAGATCCGGTTCACAGAAAACTACAAGCAGAAAAGCAGTGAGACTAAATCTGACAGTTAAATTAGATAAGTCCGAAAGAAAGGTTAAAGAGAAAAGACAGCGGTGCTACCCGTGCATGTTAAATTTCAACTCCTGAACTTCACTTCATAAAGTATTTTTGAGCCGCAACCCCGCACACGTCTGCTCAGGATTGCGTCACGACTTATTCTGAAATGGTGGAGGCAAAATATTCCAGAACGAAGGGCGAAGGGGCGCCACACACCGTTCTCTCATTGGCTGGTTCTCGGTGGCGTAACCTTCATCATTTGTTCCGTTATCTAAAACCCTCTTGGGCACAATCATAAACTATGCATTAAAACAACAAACTGTGCCAAAACTCCCGTGGAAAAAACTAGAGCACAAAAAAAAAAAAAAAAAGCTACTGCCTCCTACGAAGGCCACATGGCCATAACAAACATTACGCCCTATCTACAACATTCAGGACTAAATAACGGCGTCTCTACTCTCCCCCTCTGGAACCGAATCCACTAAAATAAAATTACAGTTTTAAACATATTAGAAAATTACGATCACATAAGATATTAATTCACCAAATAAATACTCTTTTTCTGCAATGCTACATTACCCCCCCCCCCCCAACCTTACAGTACAAATTTCCAAAATTTTGGCTGAAAGGTTCCTACGCCAAACCTGTAACTGTCCATTAAACAGAACCTCCAAACACGCTACTCATTGTTCATCATTCAACTTTATCGTTATCCAGCATTTATATAGAATTTTCACATTCAGCAAAATACATCCCTGTTGTTATAACAATTTTCAGTGACACTGTAAATATCATCTTCACACATCTGGTTAACTGGAACCATAAACCCATACTCATTACTTACAAGTGCCTACATTAGGGCTATTGAACCTTACACAAATTCTCAATACTTTAAAGAAATTCACTTTAAATCATTTTCTTTACATAATTTTTAAAATAACCTCATTATATTACATACAGATCATCAGTTACTACGAATTTCCAATGATTGTAATACTAAATCATTTCTTATATTGCATTTAGCTCAAACTCAATTTAAAAACAAAGTTCAAAATTTTGTGTTCCAACAACTTCAACTTATTATTTCATCATGAATAAACACCTCCCTTCATATCAGTCCATTTTCAACATATTAGTCCAAATGTTCAATGAAATAACCTTTAAAATGACAAAACACTCTTCCGAAATATCGAAAGTAGATTTCCTAATTATTTACATTATAATCTCTACATTTACAAAACACACAAGCAATAAACATACATGTTACAACGAGGAGATGTCATATGCCACATATTATTCATTACTCAGCATTATTATCAATCAGCAAACAAAATCTCAATAATGCTATAGACACCAATTACTTACATATAGGCCTACAGTAATACATCTTTCTCTGCACTCAGCTCATCAAATTTCTTTGTATTGTTTACACAAGTTGTTACCAAAATTCGACTTGATCCACAATACTTATACCATGTTTTGCCACTGAAACTGGTTCTCATGGCTACACTAAAAATTATTGTATTTATTCTAAATTCAAACAAAATTATACACAAAGCATATTTAATACTATACTCCATCCTTTACATCACCACCTGGCTTCTAAAGGAACAAAAATCAACAGATATTTCATTGCACTTTTCTCCAGGGTTTTGAAAGAGTAACAAGCCAATTCCCTGCTTAATATAATTGTGACATATTCAGCATCACAATTTTTTATTACAAAAGATTAATGTGTATTGCTTCCTTTTCTGTATCAAGCTCTGATTTTCTTTCTTAACATTATAGATTTAGTACACTTTCCCATTATCAAAACCAAAATGAAAGTGATAACTATATATCAAATAATATGTGACTGGGCTGTTATGTGACTAGGCTGGTAGGTCTCAGTAGAACACACATAACCACAACGCCAAACAATAACTCCAAGTGTTCCTGTCCGCAACACTGATCACTAATGCAACATTAATAAAATACACTAAAACTACTACATTACAAAACTTCACAAAGAAAAACAATCCCATCACTTCAAACTATTTACGTCACTTATTATACTTTAAATAAACTTCATTTACCATAACCTACTCAATCACAAGTTAAACAATAAAAACAGTCTAGGTTGGGCCTCCTCCTACATAGGCTACATAAAACCTTTATATCAAAAAAGCCACCCTCAAGTGCTGAAAAATGGTTGAGTGTGTGTCCATTGGTCAACGGCGGGACACTTGCTCTTCTTAGCTCATAGAACAAATATTACTTATTTGCCAACACATGGCTACAAAAAGAGATTCAACCCAAAATCAGTTACTTTAAAAACAATCTACTTAGTTAAACAATTTCAAATTCCCATAAACTCTCCCAGTGACAACTAATAATCTTAGTGCTCAGTGCTCAAAGAGTATTTATTTCCTCTGTAAATGTAAGAAAACAAGAATACTTGGGTGTGGTCCTGCCTGGCAAACATCATCTATGAGTGTTAACAAACAATGTCATTAGCAAAAGAAACTTATCAAAACATCAATAAAATTAAGAAAAATTACTTGAAATATTAAAATTACCATGTGTAATTGTTGTAAAGAAAACAAAATATAGCATGAAATGCAGTACAAATATTCTGAAATTGCAGCATGTGTGCACTAATGATTCCCACAGCCAGTCACAATCAGCTTTATCCTTTTAACATGACGATACAATTTTACCTGAAAACTTCAGTACAATAAATCCACTAGCATCAGCTTATCATAAAACCATTCAGTTATATATGTGTAAAAGTCACATTTACCAAAATTTGTCTGGCCCTGCCCTATTAAAATACATAAATTATTTTAGCTTACTATCATTTGTAATATTATCATTTTGTTATAATTCCCAACATGATGGAATAGTATTCCTTACCGTACTTATTATTGTAAATTCACATAAACCTTACTACCATGCCTTTAACTTTTTCATTATCATGTGTTGCACCGAATAGAAAAACAAATTTTTACAATAAATATGTTCCCCTGAACATACACTCAGTCTATGAAAATAATAATTCTTAAAATTTACTTGTTTACCCAAATGTGCACACTATAGATGTTTTTACAATACAGCCTGCTAGGCTTACCTTCTCTTGTGTATAGTTCATTACTGAGTCAAAATTCACTAACAATTTCTTCCTGTACTTGTAGCCTTTCGGCACAACCCTCACCACCTTCTTAACACAACTCACTTTCCACCTCTTGCTGCGCACCTTCCCTAACCTTAGTACCTTTCTGATCAACTCAGTCAAGCTCTTAATTCCTCTTTCTACATTTTCCTTTTCCTTAAATGAGCCTTGGTCCCATTTCCTATTTTGTGCAGTTTCCCCTACAAATAAATCCTTGCCTGGGTCTCGAGACAATACTGTTTTTGCTTTTACATTTACCCTTTCTCTCATCTGTACCTTAGTGCATTTCCGACCATCCCCCCTCCTGATTCCTTAAATCATAGTAACATGAAACATTCTCGTTATACAAATACTCCAAAACCTGTATAATTTTTTTCTTCCCCCTGCTTACATAATTCCTACATGTATGCCCTTTGTTTTTGACCTGATTGATTTCTATCTTATTTACCTGTGTTTGCAACATCTGTGGTGCCTGTTCCACAGCATTTACCCTGTTTTCATGTGTTTCAAATTGTTTTGTCCTAACCTCACAATCTTTAACTACATTTTCTTTTACCTATACTTGGCTCTCTACCTCACCCTCACACTGTACAACTTTTTGCATTAAATCCTCGCTGATAATATCACAACTTCCTCTCATCTCTTCCCTAAACTCAACAAATCTTTTATCCTGTTCTGCCCAAAAAAATGAAAACAGATCCTTATTTAATTCTTATATTAGTGTTACTTCAGTTTTGTTTCCCTCATTTGACCTATGAAATTGTCTCCCTCATTCTGTGTTCTCATCATTCCTACCCTCTACATCCTCTGCAGAAATACCCCTAAAACTTGTTTTCCCCGTCAGACATCTTGATTAAAGAATTTTCAAACATCAAGGTTAAAAAATAGCAAAGTAAAAAATACAAATTATTCACCCTCTGCCACAATGAAATCTAAATTAACATAACATTTTCAACATATCAAAACTATTAACATTATGTCTTATACACTTCACATTAAAATTTACAATTTACTTCCACCAAAGTTTTGTATTTTACACCATTTTTAGCTTTGCACTATTGCCTGTTAAATATAATTCTATTGTTATCCTCACGATATAAACAAAGGTTTCTAATGAACTTAATTTTCACTGTGAATTCAACCAGTTAATTTTATAATATCTTCAAAGTTCTAGAAGTTGGACACAACCTTGACAAATGATTGTTTAAACTTGCGGTTTCCCGGCGTGTTGCTCCCTCGATGTTCTCAGCATCAGATCCACTTCTCATGGGCCATTGTTTTCCTTGTACCGATAGCTGTCTCCCACTTGTTGACCAAACTCTCTCAGGAAGTGGAAAACCTTTGTTCTACAGATATCGGCGACGTGTTAGGCTGCCAAATTATAGCGTTTCCTCGTTGGTGCTTGTAGGTTAAATCTCTTACTCGTGCTCTGCTTGGGCAGCCAAATTGTAGCACACTAGTCCTCCTAGACCAGTGCACTAGCTCGATGATAACCCAACCAAAAAGGCAGAGATAAAAACTGGAACATTTCTCTTGTTCTTTTGTTAAGTACTCCGGAATTTACTGGTAGTACTTTTGTAGGTTACATCACATTGTAGACCAAATTTAGAACTTTTACAGAAACTTGCAAATTTAGAGAAATTAGTCACAAAGTAATATACTTCACTATGATCCAAGACTGCTGGTTTATTAGATTACAATTTACATTGGCACAAAGTACATTATTCCAGTCTTAGTGTGGTGGATTCGGTTCACACAAAATTACAAGCAGAAACACAGCAGACTATATCAGACAATTAGGCGAGACAAAGTCCGAAAACTACATCATGTAGCAACTTGGGCTGCAGCCTCGCGCGCGTCCGCGTCCTATCGCGTCATGACTTGTTCTAATATGGCGGAGGCAAAACATTCCAGAACGAAGGGCGAGGGGTGCCACACGCCGTGCTCTCATTGGCTGGTCCTCGGTGGCGTGACCCTCGTCATTCGTTCAATTATCTAGAACCCTCTAGGGCACAATCAGAAACTATGCATTAAAACAACAAACCGCGCCAAAACTCCCACGGAAAAAACCAGAACACAAAAAGAAAAACAAAGCTACTGCTTCTTACCAAGGCCACCTGGCCATAACAAACATTCCACCCTATCTATAATACGAGAAACAAAGAGCTGCGTCTTTTTTACTCTTCCCTTCTGGAACCAGGACCACTGAAATAAACATTACAATTTTAAATATTATATTATAAAATTATGATTACATAAAATAATTCACCAATAATAAAAAGCCCTTGTTTTACAATGCTACAAGTGTTGTGCGTCTTTGGCGCTGCAATCAGGGCGGTCTGAAGGAAGTATTTCATAAATTAATAAAAAATACGTTTTGATAAATTGTTAACATTTATAACGTAAACACTGGAAAAAAAAGTGGTAGGAAAGTGGGCGGAGTTTGAGCCCGTCCGCCCTAATTGCAGTGCCAAAGACGCACAACACTCTCGGTAACTTGGTGAACTGCATCCAAACAAGGTGTTGAAGTTTCCAGGCAAGTCAGACCTGTTCTTCTACGGCCGAGGATATGATATAAAGTAAATATTGTTTGTAAACAGGGTCTGTACAAAATATGTAATAATGATTCACTATTTTGATTGCTACATTCATTTAATATTATCAATATATTTTTGAAAATATTTTTATTTATTGTACGTTATTGACTTTTGCATTTTGCGTTAATATGTAGGCCTACTTACATCAAAGCCGTACAGTTGAAAAATAGGATATTTTGATGTCGAAATTGTTAAATTTTACTTTGCATTAGCCTAGTGGCACAGAATAAATAAGTATTAACAGAAGCGACAAGATGTTGTTTTTATTGTACTTGTTTTCCCTTTGGATTGTCATGGTCTCGAACTTTTTTGATGTTTGGTTACACTCTTAGAGTAAATATATGGTAGAGTGAGTATCTTCTATACAGCTGCGTGCATAATTGTGTGTTCAACATGTATCACGTGACTTTAGTGAAATATGCGCGGGAGATTTGAAATAACATTGAGAGCCAAGATAATAATTGCTTAGTAATCACAACTGTGTTGGGTTATTTTGGTACCTTATGAATGTATGAACTGAGGAGAGCATACTACCATATTATCGCATAGTATATTTACGTAGAAATTTCCGAATGGCCAATGTAAACAATGTTTGCCACATTACTGTTTTCCTTAACACAGCTATTATTAGTAAAAATTAAATATTAGCTACATACTTTATATATGGTTTTGAACTGAGATCTTGGTGAAACCACATGATTAAATATATATTCTGTAAGGTACACCATGAAATTCAAACAACGCTGAGAAAACATAAATAAACAACACGAAACTCTCAAGACCATGTTGGACACACATTTGGGACATCATCCTTCTATGGTTACACTGAAGTTTATTCGACTCTGTTTTATAATCTGTGAGGAAACTGTCATGTATGTTACGTCACATATGACACTGCTAAATATGTAATTGAGATACAAACAAAGTACAGCATTTCTTGTAATATGAACAGTGGTTTACACCAATGTCTAAAATTGCACATGGCTTTGTTTACATGCATGTATGCCAGAGAGTTAGTACAATAGTAACAGTTAAAAAGCTACTTTATGTCGCTTGTGAAAGAGTTAGCAATTATCTAATACTGAGCATTGAATCATCTCGTTTTGAATTTCAAATGATTTGTTTAATAAACAAACTATTTAGCAGTGTCTCAAGCAATACAAGTGATTATATAAACCAGTGACTCGAATTCACATGAAATTGTTTACATTCATGTATGCCCCGAGAGTTGGTACAGTAGCAACAATGAAAAAGCTCCCCTTTGTTGCATCTGTTAGCACTATTTATTCTGTGCCAGTGGTATAACAGTGGTCAATATTTTTTACAGTGAACTGTTCATTGAATTATTTTATAATTTGGCTTTGTGATGGATTCACTTTGATTGTAATCAGGTAATTATATTTTCTGTACTCTAATCCCATATGAAAAAAGTATATCTGGGCCAGATCTGGCTAGATCTGAAATTGGCCAGACCTGGCATCAAGGATAGAGAAATATACACTAATTCAGATCTGGCCCAGATCTGGACAGTTTCAGATATAACTGTTTTCCTTCTTGGAAGTGATACGAATAATAAATTGTTACTTTTATGAAGCAAATGTTTTAAAGCTTACATCTAAATACTCTACAAAACATAATATGTGAACTGTTAGCAGAAATTTAACACTTTGCGTATAAACTCCTAACATGTAAAAGTTTGGTTTTGCATGTGATGTAAATATATAAGAGCTATTCATATTATACAGGCACTTTTAGAATTGAAACAAAATGTAGTAATGTTTGGACATTTATAACTAGCCAAAAACTTGCCAACATGTTTGAAAAAAATATTTTGTAGTGTGATGCAATGCAAAACACGTCGCAAGACATGAGGCATATCTAACTAACCATGGTGCACAGAATAACAAAATCTTATGTTAAAAAAATAACTAATAAACTGTCATGGTGGAATCATATAAGTGTAACAGATGTGATACGACAGACGCGATCCGACATTAAAAGTTCTCGTTATTGCGAATATTAGTTTGACGGCCTTGCGACAAATACAAAAAAAAAATTTAATCTAAATAGTTCATTGCCACTGCATACGTACTAACCACTAGTACATCAGCTACAGACGTTTAACATTTTTTTTTAGTTTATTTGTAATATGTTTTAAATACACACTATAGGTATTTCAATATGCAGAATAAAGGCAGAAATACACATCTGGTTGAAAATGGTTGTGATTTGTTTATGATAACCAACAAAAATTTTTAATTCAATTAATAAACTCAACTTACTACCAACTCACCTGCTACAACATTTAGGTGCAAAATTAAATTCCGACTCAAATAAAATTGATATAATTTCTATTTGGAATTTGCATCGCGTCCAACATTTTTGTCTAGCTAATGTCACAGAAACCTCTGTGCTGTATGGGGACATATTTTGCAAATTTCTCCCGGTTTATTTAAATTTCATTTACATATCAGATACACAACTGAAATTCTGTCTCGGTGAACCCCGTTTGCTGGAAAATGTCACTACCAAAATGCAGCACAAGTTAACATAGAGTTTAATGTTAGAAGAAAAGATGTACACCATGTAGCTTCACCAACTGCGTTAAATTTTAAGGAAAGACAAATTTCCACCTAGCGGCCTACATATACGAGCAGAAAACAAATTTGGGGAGAGTCCAGATAATGTCCGAAATAGAGTTTACAGAATTAAAACTCTCATTACTGCCCGTATACGTGAAATTGCCACTCCAGATATGACTTCATCACAAAATTGGGCTACAGCCTTGCAATATATCCATCTAATTTTGGTTTTTTGATTTATTCTAAACACGGTGGAGGCCAAACTCTCTGGGAGGGGCCCCACACGTTATCACAAGCCTCACTACGTCATCACAGGCCTCACTTTCATTGGCTCTCTCAAGGTCCAGCTAACTTCACGTGATTTAATATTGTCGCAAGGGAGGAGAGCAATGGGCACAGTAAAATGCATTTACTGTATATAATAATCTTTATTGAATATGGAGTCTAAATGTATGAATGTTTGTGTGAATGTCAAGGCAAGGTATTTTTGACAACATGTCTGTCACTTGGCTGGGCCTGAATACTGTCCCGACAACTCCAGCATATAACACTCACGAGGCTGAGTGTTATTACATAAAGTTAATTAATAAATTTAAAAGTGAGAAATTGAGAAATACGTAAATGTTGAAATGATGTGAAGGGGAGATTGTGCATGATTGAATACAGCTAAGACTACAATATGCAAAAGGAAACAATAACTATTAATAAATAAATAATTAAATTAACTGAACCATAATGCTAAACTGTAAATATCACTAAAGGATCTCTGTAATTAATTATTCAGTCTTTGGAAGAAACAAATACCTACGTAGCTCCTTGTGCCTTAAGCCAAACAAAAACAACTAACACTTTAAAGACAAGACTTTCACCTTGTAGCCTATAGTGACATAAATGACTAATGCTTTGTAAACAACAAGAACAAACAACCTTACTGAAATAATGAAACTGTTTTATTTAGCATATTATACGCGAGAGGAAACTATGGATTGAACACAGACTATGACGATCTCTACTGATCTTGTAGTTTTCTTAATATATACTTGTCGTACATGACCAAGTATTGTTAACAGATCTAGGTAATTGCAAGTTAAGTAGCTTAATTAAATTATAAGTTTTACTGTTTGGGACTATCAATCAATTTTAAAGGGACAACTGATTGAACACTGAAATATATGAATGAGGTCAAATAATAGTAGTTAATTACAAAAGAATAAAATATAATTATACAAAAATAAATTTTGCATTATTGGTATTAAATATAAGGGTATAAATTAGATGATAACGAGTGATGAACAGATTACTGATTACCTTCATAGATCAAAGTGGAAATTATTCAAAAAGTAGTAGCTTTCGATCATTACAATAAAATTCAAGGTCATTTTATTATTCTGAAACATTAAATAAACGACAGTCGTACTGACCAACAGCAAATACTTGCGTAAAAGGATTCACGACTATTAGTACAGAAACTGAACATGAAAACTAATTAAATTAAAAGTAAATAATATTAAAATGGATACTTAAGGTTTAGATTTTGCTGTCCAGCGAAGTCCCATCCATCTCAGGGCTACTTTATGTATTGTACAGTAAATAGCAAAACGTCTCACATTCTACTTATTTTAAACACTAATTAATTGAAATAAAATAAAACTAATAAAGCCGAACTTGCCATTTGCCGTCACGAGCACTTAGGCCTGCGCCTAGCCCACTGGCGCATCGCCATGCTCGCTGAAGTCCCAAAGAAAAAAAATAGCAAGTCCAACAAGAAGGCCAAGAAAAGTAATATGCTTGAACGAACAAAAGCTCTATAGAAAATAAGGAAACAAAAACTGTAAAGAAACCAAGGACACAGAAGCTCGCCAAAATATGGCTGGCAGGTATTTATAACACTTGGTCACACCTTCCAGGACCTTCGATGATATACCCACTGGAATGATCAGCACTGATCATTCCAGACTGGAGCGACATTTACTCTCTCTATCCCACAGGACACACACTAGTTAGCAATGTTTGATGTCACGGGTGGGGGAACTTTCCTGGACTGGAATGGCAGAAATGTGATGTTCTACACATGTCTACCTGTGCATCTGCCATACTACAGATGTTGATGTTGGACAGGAGAGTGGGGGAGTGTTGACGGAGACGTTCTGTTTCCGTGGAAGGCCATCGCATACAGAAGGTACCAGAAGGACCCACAGCGCAAAACCGCCCGGCGGCATTGCCACATCCATCACCATACTCCTCACCTGCCTAAAAACTAACACAATGCAGTTGACCTGTGCACTACCAGGACACTGCCCACAAAGGAATTTACAAGTGCTGCAGTGACAACAACCACTGCAGGCTTCAAGGAACAGTGAACTAAAAAAACTCAACCTGAGAGACTGTAACAGAACAATCTATATGTACATGTTCCTAATTGTAAAGAAGTACATCCCCAAAGCTGAATAATCCTTAAAATAAAATTATAAACCAAATTAACTTTACCACTTATTTAAAAAAAAATAAAGCTAACAATAACTCCAGCAAGGTGAACAGGCCATAATACTACTTATTACACCAGAACTGACTTCTCGACTTTTCTGGAGTACTTGAACTCCATTTCCAAAACCAAGACCACTAAAAGAAAATATTATTTTACTAAAATATTCCCTAGAACATGTGACTTACAACAAACATCTTAAACTAGCTTTAATAACAAAGTACAAAATAAAGCTGTAATCATGCAATGCCACAGACTGATCAGGAACATACCTCTAATATGACGTAGTAATACAGGTATGTAGAGGTTATACATAATACTGAAACTGTGTTTTTATGTTTACTCGTGACATTTATGGATGGAGTCTCCACTTTAGTTTCATTCACTGTAAGCAATTTATGCTTGTAGCACTCATGTGTGCAATGATGCAGTGACATGTCTTTCGTTTCCTGGATATAATTTTTACCCTTCTCAACAGTTGTATCCCTACATTGCACTAACTCTTGTTCTTATGATTGTTTTTGAGAAGGGTATAACAACACTGTAGACCTACTATGAAACCTCTTTAATACAAACCATAAGGGACACAAATTTTTGCAGTTATTAATAAGAAGGTCTGTGTCTACAAGTGTTAGAAATGTATGTAAATAGTCTCTGAAATTTATTTTGGGATATTTATCCCCAAGTATTAATATTTATATCACCACCATTACTTCTCTTACTAGTTGATTTGATTTGTATTATTTATTGATTTTTATATGAAGGAAATCATGTTGTAATACGGTTTTTATTTATAAGCTGTTATATCCACTATCTTTCAGTGTTGTGTGGGGATGTATTATTATTGATTAAAACACCGGCAGTTTATATCCTTAGATACTTCGGAAACCCCGAACTTGTTTCATCAGTCCCACGTGAGATGATATGCTAAATTGATTATTGTCCTAAATCTCTTAATAATGACTTCCAGCGGATGTCCATGGTGTGCCTTGCGAGACACGCACATATGTCCACTCTTTGTGATGGTCACGGCCAGAATCAGTTTTATGTGTGGCTTCCTGCGAATTTCCGCAAATTGACTCGTGAGACGCGTCCACTCTTTGAGAAGGTTGCAACAGAAGTCCTTTTTCTCCGTTGCTTCCCACAATCATCCGCGGTGGCTCCATGCGACGCGTCCACCCTTCGCGGAGGTTGCCGCCGGAGTCCCTCTTAACTTTCCCCTTCGAGCCTACATGGTAATCTCTCCTAGGACCGCCCCACTTTTAACTTTCAGCCAATCGCGTCTCTCGTGGGTGACGATGACAACAAACCCTTACATTCCTCCGTATCAATTTATTGCAGCTTTTTTAAATTCACACACATTAACATTAATATCCACCTGAACTAATTTACAAAATTTTATAAATTTCTGATAAATAATTATAAAGTTAAAGTTCACAGCAGGGAGGTGGGCGTAGCCACGCCTCTCGGTGCCCCAATTTTCAGCATCCAAGCAGCGCGTCCCTTGTCTGCTAAATGCTGTTCGCTCACTTTCACCCCCCTTTTTTCCTAACTTTCCCTCCCCTGCTGTGTTAATTGTAAATCTGCCGTGACACAATACCACACTCTTCTGGTCATACTGCACCTCTCGCCAGTACTCAAAACTAAATTACACATAAATTACTTTAAACAAACTTTTGCCCTCGAGTCACATAAAACGTAAAAATATAATCACAATGCAATTTCAACTGGCTTTCTATTACTTTCCTAACCTAAATTACAGTATTTACAATATATTTATATTATTTATTTACATTTATAGGCTATATGCTGGTTACAAAGCATTCACAATACCCTAATCATTAAAAATATAAAATTCAGTAAAGGAGTTTGGTATGCATGTAAACAGAGGAAGTGTTATGCTACAGTATTTGTTTACACTTGTATAAAAGAAATAATATTGTTCCTCTGTTAAAGTTGTGATGTGTGTTAGCAGAGAATGCACAATGCAGAGTTGTTTGAGAAACTGAACAATTGCAGGTCTGTTGCTGTCCAAGGCTTCCCTGTTGTACCGTCTGGAGGGGAACCCCGTTGATAACCCATATTCAGTCGAGGAGACAATCCAATACACAGAGTGTTCTCATGCTCAACTCAATGTGTCCTCGTTCCGACTGAAGGTAGCCAGGAGCTTCATAAGCTATGAGTCACGGGAGAGCATCATACGCTATGGCATGACCAACAAAGTTACTCCGCCAGGAGGTAACAATCATCTGAAGCATGCTCAGTCTTAACAGTTGCAATATGTGTGTTTATTTGAATGCATGTTTGTGTGTAACTGTTCCATGAATAATACTGTGGGAATTTAGGTACATAAATAAAACTCTAAAATAATACTCCAGTTTGAGCTATTGTCCTATTTTGAATCTACCATTAATCTAGTAACACTGTATTTAACTCCCTCTATATCTCCAAAACAAACATGCCACGAAAAACAACCGTAGCAAACCAAACAATAACATGACCAAACTAAACACGAAATTTGCTGCAGTCCAAATATTCCACCCAATATACTGACATCTGTTAACAAAACTATTTTTCTATACAAATCCAATATAATACACTAAAGAACTTTGCAACAAAACATAGTAACGTAGTGCCGTATTCAAACATTTTTAATTGAACTAGACCACGTATAAACCTCTGACTAAGAGCTACGAATATATTGCATTCAGAAGTACATTTAAGACCACGTTTAATAGTGACTAACTAGTAACAGTTTAAGCCGTGTAAACGGTTTGGCAATGTCGCAGAACTCCGCATTGCCATGGTGATTAGTCAAGCACAGTGTTCTTTTCCATGGTATGCTGAATGTGCTGTCATATTCACGGTTCCTTTATGGCAGTGATCATATAATTTAGGTTATGTTGAGTGTGGTTTACTAATATTATTGTAAGTGATACAATGTACTTGTGTAAAATACATTTTGCAGTATCAGAGAATTTGAATCATGAAAGGTAAATTAATCATACGGTAAATTTTATTTAGGAATTAGCTGACATTGTAAAATACACAAGCATATAGTGAAATAAATCTTAAAATGCATGATACAGTTATATTTAAAAGAATGTTTTCTAGAATTTTTCTGTAAAATACAATTACCTCCTGAGATATAATTTAAGAAATCTTTGTTCTCTGCTGTTTTATTACATTTTTCAAATTGCAAAGTGGAAGTTATGCTTCTGTGACGAACACTCCGCCATATTTGTTCCAAACATGGAAAATTGTTAGGTTTCTTTTATACACCTTAAACTACCCACCTCCATGGCTAGCTTTAAACTATATCTAATTAAACCGACACTAATGAAGTCACCTCTAGTTGCGCTTTCTGAAAACGGAAAACCACAAGTAGTGCCCAAAAATGGCGATTTACACCATATTAAAAATAGTTTCTGAATATGGCCCCTAATGTCCTGAACTGTAAAATTAATTTATCCACTACGCCTGGAATTGCAATGGTGCTAATTTAGTTATCTGCCTTGGAGTCAGTTCTCCAGTTGCTGTTTTCACAGTTACTGTTATTGCATGTGTGCACAGAAGTATGGCGTTCAGATGGTAGCTGTGATATTTCTAACATCTTCTGCCACTCATTGCGACAAATATTACACATCAATCCTCTAGGACCAACATTTACTGGGGTCTCCTGACCCGCTGTTGTTAGGTACTCAGATCTTCTGCTGCATCACGGTCGCTTGTCCTGAAGAGCTAACACAGTTCTAAAAGAATTGACTCAAGGAAGTTTGTACAGAAATGAAACTTGAATTCCTAAAATATTTCCATTTTATTTAAACTTCACCTACATTACACATTACAAACTTTTAATCCTATTATGGTGAACCCAGTTTCCTGGAAAAAGTAGGTATCAAAATGCAACACAAGCTCACAAGGATTTAAAATTCTAAAGGTAGCTTTAAAGGGCTGTTAAATTTAAAAGAGAAACTTGCGCCTAATGGCTTACGTATGAATGGAAAACAATTTTGTGGAGAGTCCAGAAAATGTCTCAAAAAATATCATTGAATAAAAGACTTCGGAGCTGCCCGTTCTTGGTTACATTGCCAATTCCAATACTATTTCACAATTTAGGGCTAAAGCCCAGTGACACTTTTTATTCCAAACACATGGCAAAGGCACACTCTAGAAAAGGGGTCTTACACATCATCACAGGCCGTGCTCCCATTTTCTGTGCTAGTGTCACCTGATTATAATATCACTGACCGCTCTAGAGCGTAATTAAAAAAAAACTTGTCTGTATCCACAAAACAATGCAAAACCTAACTGGAAAAAAAAATCAGAACACAAAAACAAAACTAACAATACCTCCACGCAAGACCGACTGGCCATAATATTACTGATTACACCCTAACTGATTTCTAGGGCTTTTCTGAACTACCATTAGCCTACTCATGACTGCATTTTTTCCATTCCCTTTCCAAAACCAAGACCACTGAAAGAAAATATTGGTTAGTGAAAATATTACCAATATACGTATAAATTCCAAGAAATAATTGAATCTAACTTCCGTAACAAAATACAAAATAAAACTAATCTTAAAATGCCACACTTTGCGCACAAGTCCATCTTCCCTATGGAATATACCAGTGATGCGATTAAGTTTCCACTGTTAACTAATAGTTCCAACAGTTTCAGTCTTGATAAATGGTTGATCTTTAATAACTCTTCTTCGGCTTGTGGTATGACTAGAAGGCATTCTCCAATCGGAAAATATCCTGGAATCAACACTGACAAATCACTTGGATTACTAGATAAGAGGTCGTGAATTCAAACATGATTCGTCTTATGTCAACACTGTAAACATATCTTCGAAGTTTAACGTGTTACCACTCACCACTTGACGTAAATGGTACTTCATGTTTTTACCCCTGCTTCCCACAGTCTTTCCTGCTGTGGTGATGCTGGTGCATTGAAATGTCAGGCGATTCTTGGTTCAGCAAGCTTCTTCCCACTGTCAGTTGATTCTCTCAAACAGTTCTGGCAGCCCTAATTAAATTTGTGCCACGGTCACAGAATATATCACTAAGGCCGGTATTCCTAAACAGTAAGTTAGGGTCTACGTAAGCACTGCCATCTCAGGCACAAGGAAAGCAACGGCAGAGGCCAAACTCGCTGAGCGTATTCCTAGATGTGTTTGAGCCGTGTCCAGAGATGGTGTCAGACAATTCACTGCTTATTATTTGCCACCTCGCGCAAGACTAGAAGCAAATGAAGGCGACGATGAGCGCTGCTAATTTACCATGGCTATAACAAGAACACGTACTTTCGAACATATTATTTAGCATTTGAATTTGTAACGGATTAAAACGGTCACAATTAAAATATTCAATAACTATTTCTTGTTAAATGTTAAAATAAGTAGGTAGAGTAGCCAGGTAATCACAGTGTTTCCATTCATATTTTTCTGCTGATAATGACCTGAAATGTTATATTAGCATATTATTCTGAAACGTGGAATTACATTGAAATTATAATTACTGTTAAAATATAATAAATTATTATGCCGGAACTAAACACCAAAAACTTAGATATTGTCAAGGTAACAGTGGCACACAAATTAGGTTTCTCATCGCCTCTATACATGACACACTAAACAGACAAGTTATTTTCTTTTGTCATAAGCTGTTACTTGATAAAACTTCAAGCAAAGGCTCTATCATTTCATTGAACACATCCCTCTAGTCAAGTGAAATTCATGCTTCAGCTGAAACTTCGTTTGTGTCCAGTTATTTCATTTTGAAACAATCTGTAATAACCTGGGCGTCGATGAAAATATGAAGTAAATAGGTGTTTTTGACCATTTTCAAACGCTTCAGATAATGTTGATACAGTGCGCGAGCTGTTTAAAAATATGTTGCCTATCAACGTCTCAAATGTGCTTTTATTTTACAATATGTTGATAGTAAATATGTCACAGACATGTTTAGTAGTTTCCAAAGAAAAAATTTTTTGTGATGCAAAATGTTTAATAATTACGATTTTATTTTTTGTTGATTAGGGCAATATGGACGAATTAGAATGCCTATATTAATAATGTTTGCACTGCATTATTGTTATTTTACATGCATCAAAATGAAAAGCAAACATGTATTAGTACATTTTAATTGAGTATAACTTGTTATTATGAGCGGTAAAAGTTATCCTGGAAAATTAATTTTTTAATTGTGTAATTTTAATATTTAAAAAAACACCAAATAAGATATGTGCATCTGAACGTGCCGCAAATTTTTATTGTTTTAGGGACAGTATTTCTCATTTTAAGGTTTGCACAAATAAAGTAAAATTATTTTTATGTGTGTATTGTATGTTATTTACAGCGAAAACCAATTAGTTTATACTCTTTACCAGTTGTTGATTATAACATCGTAACAGTTGAATATCATGTTATTTTAATGTACAGAATCAATATTTCCTAAAATTATAGTAACCGTACTACTACTAATAATATTCTGCATAGTATAAAAACAGTTTTAAAAAAATCTTTGGACCAGCTGGGATTCGAACCCGAAAAATTTCCTTACCTTGCCACCTGAGCCAATTGCGCTTATATCCTTTGAGTGTAAAAATGTTATACTAAAGCCTATTTATAGCATACTGTCTACAAAATCATAATTTTCTTGATTATTAATAGTTTTAAGTTTTTGAAATGCTTGTAGCTTATCACTTAACATTCTCGCCATTGTTAAGTTTTATTTTATGTACAATTTTCTTGTGTTTGTTGGTTCTCATTTTGTTAAATACGATTTTTGGCAGGCAAGCGGTAATGCATGGTGTACCGGTTGGGACAGGAATAAATCACTGAAAACTAAGTCCTAAAATTAAGGATATGGCCCTGTTTTTTCTTCCATTTTCGCTGGCTGTGTAACATTAAGGAATACCGATAGGGCCTAGGCATGACATAAGCTGTACCTAAACCCTTTTTAACATGTTAGGAATACCGGCCTAAGTTTGCCACGTCATGCAATAAAACGTTTCAGTGCTGCAGTGAAGGCAAGCATTGATTACACTAATTCTAGATGAACTGCCTTTGTTGAGAAACAGACAAACAATGACACAACTCCTGAATGTGAGGTTGCACTTTCCCCTACAGTTTCTTATCGTAAAGGGACCTAGTCAATCCCGCAGTACAAGAATGGACGAGCTGGGTGTATTTGATCATGAGGAAGATCACCCATCGGTTGTTTTTCTGATACAGCTCGGTGACATGTCATACCCTCCAAATAGTGTCTCTGCTCCTGAGAATCCTAAAACTCTGTTGAATGATTACTAGCACCAATTGAGGACTTGCATGAAGGTTCATCCGATATACATGCATTATTTTCAGCTCTGTAAGCTTGTTGTTTTGATGAAGCAATGGAGAATGTTTTGGATTTTCTGGATCATCAGCTCTGGAGAGACCAGATTTTTCCATACATCACAATTTGTTTTGTCGCAAGGTGACCATTGTGTTTGTTTGTATTTTCATTGTTTTACTGTCCACAGTTACTGTGTTATTTACATTTGTTCACTTTCCTCAAGGCGTATGTGTTTCTGCTGTGTCGTCTACATTCAACTTTTTTTTTGTCTTTTGTTTTGTTCTGTCTGTTTGTTGCTGTTTTTGTATTTATTTTTGTCTGTTGTTTTGAACTTACAGACAGAATTCCTTTTGTGGAATAATGTGAGTTACGTATTTATTTTTCTTTGGATTTTTTTTTTGGTGTTTGGTTACTCCTTAGTGTTCAGTTTTGTTGTAACTCATTGACTGAATTCTTTGTGGAATTGTATATGTTTACCTTTTGTTTGTTTACTTATCTGTTTGTGTGAATTCTATAGATTTCTGTAACACACCATTCACTGATATGGCATATGTCCAAAACACTTCTTTAGTTTATAACTTGCCCCCAATGAAAGAATCATTCAAAATTAACAACTGTGGAAATGTTAGTAGTTTATTTCTCCGTAGTGATAACTGTCATTGCCATTTTGAATCAATGTCAGATTGTTCAGTCACTAAGAATTTCAGTATAGCATCCCAGTGCTCCACTTGCTGACCAAGCACTTTTAAAAATGGTGTGCATTCTACCACATTATCAACTAACTTACGCAGCATTGTAAACAATTCATGTGTTACTGGTGGCTGTGAAAGCAACTTCTTCAGTGTCGTATCAATTAGTTCATGCTTATTTTTATATTGTACATTAAGAATATTCCATGCTTCAATGTAATTTGCACTAGATACAGGTATGGATTTCACAAATGCTGCAGCTTCACCTTGTAAGGTTGTTTAAGGTAAGTAAGTCTCTTTGACAGCAAGGTCAGTAGAGACGAGGACATACAATTTGGTACAATTACAGGTGCTGAGAGAGGAATTGGCCATGGTCTTTCTGAAGGAACCATCCCACCATTCGCCTGAAGTAATTTAGGGAAGCAATAGAAAAACAAAATAAGGATGACGAGAGATGGGGAACGAACCCAGGTCCTCCCGAATGCGAGTCCAACGTGTTACAGTTACACCACCTTGCTTAGTAGCTTCACCTTGTAATAACCCTTTTAAATATTGTAGCTTCTTGGCTCCTTTTAAGTTAGAATTTGTTATTATGAACTGCAGCTTCAAATAATTTGAAAGAAATCCATTCCTGGAGAGTACCACTGAACACTGGTAGCTGTAACTTTGGTAACCTAATCTCACTCATGGTACATTGCACATAGTTACACCCACCTTTCTTTTTTTCTATGCCATGCGCAGCTAATTGCATAACCAGTGCAGTAAATCTTTGACATCAGTACAAACAGCGATGCACCAAATTAAAATCTTGAAGGAACATGCCGAGAAAGTTGGATTGCAAATCTCCTATCCAAAAACAGAATTCATAGCCACAAAACACATTAAAACACAGAAACTTTGCACAAAATACAGCACAGTCAAACGAGTTGCGCACTTCAAATATCTAGGGGAAATGATTGAACCAACAGGAACTGGAAAACTAGCACAAAAAACATGAGAACTCAAGATGAAAATAGCATACGGAAAAATTGCAAGTGTATACAAAAAATAAAGTATGAGCATCAATACCTAAAATCCACCATTAACGGGCCTTGGTCCCTTAGAGTTTTGGGAAAATCCGCGTGACGGCGCCACAGGTACCATCCTCTAGTCCATATCTCTGTCTCCCTCCCGTGTTTCCGCTCTCGCTAAGTTATGAGAGGAATTCCATAGCGCGATAAGATCTCCAGCAGAGCACTACTCCATCCTAACGACCTAGTGCGTCTGGTGACTGCTGCAGTGTTGCCAACCCTAAGAAGACATTAGCGCGTTCTTGGAAGGCAGGGGGTTATTCGCTTCCTTTCCTCAGCTAGGCCGGGATCAAGGTTTGGTCGGGATAGCGATGGCTTTACTTTGCGGAACTCTTTCATGTAGCCGGCTAACGATTGACGTTCATACTTGCATGGGATCTATCAAGATCATTTACTTCATGTTCATTTTAACCTTCAGTAACGAAAAGCTCATTAAAAGTTAGAAAGTG
The DNA here is from genome assembly GCA_003012365.1 of Medauroidea extradentata. Lineage (NCBI taxonomy): Eukaryota > Metazoa > Arthropoda > Insecta > Phasmatodea > Phasmatidae > Medauroidea > Medauroidea extradentata. The sequence continues at coordinate 37,587 of PNEQ01071583.1, forward strand.
ATGCCTGGAATCGTACCTCTTGTAAGCCAATCATAGTTCGGCGAAATATTTCACCTGGTTGGCTTTCTTTGCTTCCCGTTTTTCCATTTTCTTTACTTCTACCATGTGTTTTTCTGTTATAATACAGTTAAATTTTACTGAAATAGTCAGCGAATAAACTGATGGAGAGTGTTTGTGTGTAAGGTTTTATGTAATTCCATTCGAAAGAATAATTAATAGGTCTAGGGCCTGCTTGAAGTACAAAATTTTCATATAGTTTTGCATAACTTGGAAGTTTTGCCAAATAAATTAAGAATATGTACAGAAACACGAACGTATCTCAAACAAAAATACAAACAATGTAAAGATGCTCACATAGTCAATAAATTATAAACGCAAATTTAATTTAAAATTGTTCATTTATAGCGAACTTCGTATTTTAGGATTAGGCGTACAAGTCACAGGATGCTCTCAGTTTTGTCTAGCATACGTTTCAATGAACTGATCATGAAAATAAAATATTAAAGCATTCTACATAATGGGATATTTGAATTATGTTCTTCCTAAATGTAATGTGACGCCGTTAGTAAGAGTTTTGCTCAGTTAAAACAAATAATGAGATAGGCATTCAGTGATTCAATAATACAAAATGTTACTGGTCAATAAGCGCTTTAAAAAACAGATTGGAAAGTGTTTAGTTACTG
>PNEQ01071584.1:0-37993 GCA_003012365.1 Medauroidea extradentata
AATATTAGTAATAGTCATATTTTATAGTGTTTTATACTGGCCTATCATAGGATCCCACAGACCCCTCACAATCAATACTGAAGTTAAAATGGATGGCAATATGTTACATATGACAATAAAGGCCCCTTCATTACAATCAATCATCACAATTAACCTAAACCACATTAATCTATATATATAAAAGTATCAATAAAATAGGACCGTCACAAGTTTAGTTCTCGTCTACTTCAGTGACTGGATAAGTTAAATATCGCACGGGAAGGGTACCTGAAGACAAGAGTGTTGAGGCCTATCTCTCTCCGAGAGCAGACATCTGATTTACGCCCCTAGGAGTCTACCGAACTCTGATGCATATTGTATAAAGCCTTACCATGTTTTTGTTATGAACGAATTTGCTTCACCAATGCAAATTTACCTCGAAGCAATGAACCCTTTCTCTGAGCGCCCTCTTCGTGTTATCTATAAAGAAAATTTAAAGTAACTACAAAACTAGTATGCGTAGTAAATATATTATGTCTGGTGACTACTTATGGTGCTTGTATATAATCTTATATATCGCGAGTAAAATTGGTTAATGTTTTAATAGTATTTTAATAGTGTGATAATTTATTCACGACCAATTTGTAAATCTATTATTTAAGAAAAAGCGCAAAGACTGGAGAAACCAAATTTTAATCCTAGTATATAGGGTGATTGATGAATGCATTGCTTTTTTTTTTTAAGTGTGTGCCAATGCAAATTTAATTTATCAACATTATTTATGTTGCATAATTCACGTTTAAATTTTTTGAAATTACAACCTTTATTTAATCTCCTTACATTTTTCTGTCATCAACTACAAAAAAGAAATATAAATGAAGTGTATATTTATTATGGTAACTAAGGAGCAGTATACAAATACCGTCTTGAGGTATTATGGAATGAAATTCGAAATGATTTAACCGTGGATATAGTAAAACGACTACAAAATAATGTCACAAAAATGGAAAATTGTGTTACAGTATAATGTTTCACTTCAGTCAACTACTGACGGGCCAACACTCAAGGCCATGATTCAACATTCTATGGTGTTTGAATAGTTATTTTTTATTCCTTAACGATAATATATATGCACATTTAAAAAAAATTGTGTGTATGTTAATCATTTTTGTAGACCTATATTTTATAAATTAGGTTAGTTATTTCATTGCTCTCGTTGAGGATTTAAAAAATAACTGTCACAAAATCAGTAGAAATGATATATCATGACCTCAAGCCAGATGGTGTGTACGGATGATCAAGGAAGAGGACTCCCAAAGCGGCGACTGAAGGCGACTCAGCTGACAGGCAACCAGGTGAAAACTATCAATTTGAGCCAGTTTTCCTTAGTCCTCGGGAGCTTTCTCGTCAGTCCGCTACCTTATATCCCTTAGCTAGGCGCACGAGCCACACGTCGGAACAGCTCTATATCCGCCGAGAATCAGCTCAAGTATAACCGGTTATCTTGGTCCAACTCTCTTCCAGCGATCATCAGCTTAACTGCTTTCCTTAGCCAGTCCTTTTACTGTCGTGGAGAAACTCCCTGACGATCCGACCAAACCAAAATCAACACAATTGACACTTTATTTCCTTTTTTTAAAATGAGTTTGTGAAAATATTTGACAGCCGACTTAAGGGTTTCTTTCACGTAATGCATAATTTGATATTTGCAAACTCAGCCCTCTTTTTGTTTTAATGAATGTAAAAGCCCGAATGTTGTCCAACATCAGTTTTAAGCCGCTGAAAGGTTCTCTTGCTCTGGAAGTGCTAAGTAGCCTTGTTTAACGTTCAGCGCATTAGTTAACGTCATACAGCATTTCACACTTAAGAAAAGTTACGAAGACAGCTGTCAAATAAAGTGAATTACGCGCCCTCAAGTTAAACATACTTACATTTGAAAGTATCTTTAACAACGCATATCTTATTCGTTCACTTCCCATTTAGATAAATACAGGCACAGTTGTGAAAATATATTTTTTCTTTTATTTCCTCATGACCTTCACACAGTAGTAAGCAGAAATGGCAATAAAACTGGTTTCGTGAATACCACATTTTTAATAATAATAGGTAATTTTTTTAAAATGCTATTAACAGTTTAAATCTTCTAAAATTCTCAACACTGTGCAGTTAACAACTAAAAATACTTTAAAGTGGTTACTAAAATTACGTCTCTAGAATTCTCAGCGAAACGGTGCATGAAAGACTGTTAAACAATCATCTTCGCGAGACACGTGATTATACCTTCAGGTAAATTACTTGTTGGAAACCACTGTCTTGTTTTTCTTACTTTGCAGTAGCAACACACCCTACAGCAACATCTGCTTAGCTGTAAACAAATTAGCCAAGACAGAGTTCAAGCACATCTTCCGATCTCCTTGCTTCCAGCATGTTTTAACTTACTCGCATACCGGCCAGTGTTTATGCGAGGAAGGAACCTGGTTGTTTTATTTTTTTGCTCGAGTTGCTTCTCTTCTAATGAACGACCCGTCGTCAGCCAATGGTTGTCGGCGATGCATCACAGCCGGCTAGTCGAGTGCCCTGCAGGAGAGGCAAGACTGTTCAAGTAGCTTCACGGTTGGTGGGTACATGGAAGATTTGTGACACAGTAAGGGTGTTCTTCAAGAAGAGTAGCACGCCAGGCGAGTATGTCCGAGCACATCATGGAAACAAGACTCATACATGACAAAATTGCCTGCAACTTTGTTCATCATGGGTTAACGAATTTATGCACGTGCAATTATTTGAGTTGAAGGTTCATATTTATGTATGTGTATGCAAGTATGTATCTACAGAATGAATTCACGATATGTATGTGTGCATATAACCCATATGTACATACATATATATGAACATATGCATGATATTTCATTATAGTACGAAAATGTTTTAATACTAATGGTGTAGGTATTACAAAACTGTCATCAGAGGCACAATTATTGGGGTATTAGTATTTTCCCTCGTCAGCAAACTACATATATTCTTATCTTCGCTAAAGCAAAAACACAAGAGTTCATAATTTTTTTTTTATTGTCTGGTAAGCTACTGTATAAATTTCACTATGTCTAACAAATATATTTGGCACATTGAACAATCAAAATTAACGTTTTAAGCATTTATACTTATTCTGAGTAATCTATTTAAGATTGTTCTCTGTAGCTAATTGGTTACTCTATTTTAAAGTTTGTAGAGGTAATAACGTCTGTTAATGTTTTTATTAAAATTGTTTTTTGTTACAAAGATTTAGGAAAAATAGAAGTAAAATTATATGTCAATAACGGTATAGCTTATTGTAGAACTATACTGAATTTTGGTTATGATAGTCGCGGCTATCATAATGTTCTGTGCATTGTAATCGATTCTGTACTGCTTGTTTTGTAAGACGGCTATTATAATAAATCGTAATTATGTACGAGATAAAACCGAAAATAGTTGGCTAGAAACCAAAGGCTGAAATCATCCTAATGACTTGTAGAGAGCGCATATCACTAAACAAGTTTTCAGATCATCGCGTCGTAAATTGGAAAAACAGGAGGCTATCCATCTATCAGATCTTCAGGCTAAGAAATCCGGCCGAGAGAGAAAATAATATTGCCTGAACTTTTCTTTTCAACCCGAGAATACGATTTCAGACAGGCGTGAAAAGTGAAAGAATTCTAGAATATTTGTACCAGTCGGAGTGACGTAATGGTAAGACACAGTATTTGTGCTGCCATCCTGATTTCTGTATTTTATAGTTTTCCGAAATGTGACTGCAGCTGATTCTGCGCTTCAACTTACTGAAGAAGACAGTTTTGCAGTAAAATAATTCGGTTTACACAATTTTATTTTTCACAAAATGTGATTAATAGGTGCCGGAAGTTTTCGGGGAAAGATGTTCGCTCCACTATGTTCCAACGCATCACGTGCACATCTGCAGCTTTGCTTCACGGTTATTGGCGGTGTTTATTTGAGCAGAGTCGTATTTCATATGACTGTGCCAATCAGAACAAATTAGCAGCGACACCACACGCCAGTGGTTTGCGGGTACAACCCCCAGACGCTGGAGCTACAACATCCAATCACTGACCATGAAGTAGAGTTACAGGGGTGCTCGTAAGACGTTGAAACAAAGAGGCGCAGAAATTTTTTCGCGAAAACGTCCTCTCCATAGTGATTACATACGTACTTCTAAAAGCAATCCCAGCAACAACCAGCCAAATTTGTAAAGTAATGTATAGATACCTGCGAAATTCGTGTTATTATTTCGTGACAAACTAGACTTCAATTGCCTTTAGCACAAGCAGTGATTGCATTGGTCAGTTACGTGTGTGACCACTTGACAGTAGGTTGGGCACTCAACCATGGAACTTTTGACTGTTGACCACAAAACTTTTCAGTGGCGGTCTGCAACACTGTCGGCCAATGGGAGACGTCGAACGAGCCTATAATCCTAAAAAATCTGTTGATCAAATGCACCTAATATATTTGGACTGGGAGAAGACGTGAGCAACAGTTGGCAGACGAACCTATGCAAGTGACGTCAACAGAAGTAGGTGAGCCAGTCGGACTGGCCCACATCCCCCATTCCCCCCTTCCCACTGGCGAGAAGATGAGGAAGATTCTTCTCCTTGGATGCTGTTTCAAGGTCAGCACGACTAACACGAGATCACGCAGCTTCTCTGCACGGTGCTGGACCACGGATATGAGGAAGCAGTAGTGACTTAGCTGTTCACGAGCAGCTGTTGTTTGCCATGCATGAGCAGTCACTGTTACGGTCTATGCCTTGTACGAGTGTACTTTGTTGACAGCTGACCAATGACACTGCAGTATCTAGATTCAGTATTTTACTTCTGTAAATCTTACTGGATAAGCAAATTATGGAAATCGTTGTTGGCACCATATAACTGGATCCACGGTGGCCAAGTGGATTTACATCTATCTCAGCGGATTCAGGACTGGATGTTTTGTGTTCATATAGATTGGTCACTACAATTGAGGACATGAATTCGAAACCATGTTAACTCCAAAATTAATGAAATGATAATAAAAAGTAATATTTCTTCCGTGTGCGTTTATATCTATCTTAAATATGTTACTGATTGAATATAATATTTTTACTCCGGTCAGTATCATATTGGAGATACAAATAAATGCACACAGTAAAGAATTAACAAATTTATGCAAATTCTTAAATTTAAGAGTTAGTATGATTTGGGATTCAGGTCCCCAATTTGTTAATCTAAATTTGTCACCAAAATTATAATTAGGAATTATTAATTAACTTTGTAATAAAGGAGGGAATATCTGGAACAGGGCGAGGTGGTTAAACCTCATCATTGAAAAAATGTGGCCAGGCCGCTCGTCTCTTACCAAGGCGATCAGTTTCGATTCCCACCGGGGCTGATCCTGGACTTTTCTTATGTAGGAAACGCGGCGGACGTTGCCGTTGGTCGACGGGATTTTCTCTGAATACTCTCATTTCCTTCGCTCTTGCATTCCACCGTTGCTCTATTGCTGGGTCTCATTTCAAGTAATCTCTCAGAGAACGGCAGACGCCGACGTGCTCCAAGGTTGAAAGTCGGCATCTCGGGGTGTGATACCCTGTCGTCGGGTTCATTTTCCACTCGATATTTTATATCATAATACATAAAACCGTAGACACAGAATGTAAATGTACAGTAGACATAAAATGTTATGCCAGTAGAGATGTCAGAAAAGTGCACTCGTTCATAGAATACACCATTCCTCTGTCTGAGCGTTACGTCGACTGTCTGCCTGAACAATCATCATTAACTAAACCTTAGCAGTCGATATTACCATGCCTTGAATGTCACTATTACTGTAAATGTACTCAAGCATTTAATCTTATCCGTGTTTGAACAGTCTCTGTGTCACCTCAGTCACAGTTCACTGTTACCTGTAGCCTAGAGTCACTGTTAACCCTGTCCGAACTGTCACTGTTACACGCATCGCAGTAATAAGTGACAAGTACCTTACCCGTGCAGTCACTGTGACCTGGTGCTAGTTCTGTGAGCTATTAGTTTGCCAGGGTGTTGGATTCCTTAAGTGACTGCTTATTTTATCGGCCAAATTGTTCCAGAATTTTGGCATCCTTGTTGCCACAATTATCTTTAAGATAATTTTCTACCATAAATTCACATCATTAAAATAAACCCGGAAAAGCATCTGTATTATAAATACCGTTTATGTCTCTTTCAAATGTGCGTTTTATAATATACCATGTCAGTGTAGATAAATTAAAGCTGGGAAATTTACCTGTAGACATAGACATTATCGTATGAAATATTACATCCCAACAAGTAAACTATGTATTTGCTGTTAAATATTAGGTCTTCATATTTACATGCGATTAACAGAAATCTTGCTATGAACTTCCGAGACTCTACGTAGGGAAAAATTTTGTTTCAAGACAAATTTCTTATGTAGGCCTATGCATTTATTTTGCAAAAAACTATTTCTTAATCTCGTAACTGTGACAATTTTATAGTGTGATTGTTCACTTCCACAAAACCAGTTTACTGTGTTAACTTGTTTAAGATAGAATGAAATTTGATATACGCATCACATATATGTTTAGCAGAAAATGTTGAAAGAAAGGTCAGAATTTTATGGGACACGATTTTCTATACTTCTGCCGATAATTCTGCCACATATTTATTTATATTTGTTAGCTGAAACTGTTAATACGTTAACATTTACACCACTTACAGTGTCAGAAATAGACATATTTATGTCACATTGAGTAAGTAATATTTTGGAAACTGTCGGAATGAAACTGAACACTAAGTATTGCAGTGGTCGAGCAGTTTGTCATAGTTTGAAGCGTACAACTTTTCAAACGTCATCTACACTAATGTTAAAAAAAAATACAGTAATGAAAAATTACTTTGAAGATCTTGTAAATACGTAGTAAAATTTAAATAAAAGGCATGTAATTGTCAAAGTATTTTTCTGTTCCATGCAGACAGGTTTCCAATGTCCAGGCTTCGATCCGCGGGTTCGACTACCCCCCTTCTCCTTCACAATTCTCCTCCCCGCCCCAGCAGTTCTTTAGTTGTAATTAACACGCGTGTCGTCTGTAGGAAGTGATTAGCATTCGGCGCCCACGAGAGTGCCTAGTAATCTGCATACTGGGACCACTTAGTTCGTCAGAGTATCTGGGCGCGGCGGAGAAAGCTTGATGTCGTTGTGTTCTCTTGTCAGACATTTGGCCCAGAGTAATTATAGGGGCAGGGTCAACACGCATGAGACCGCTATTTGCGTGTATGTGAGGCTAAAAGATGGAGAGGGGAGGTTCACAAACACGGCTTGGGGAGTAGACGACATGAGAAGGGGCTGGGTGACATGAGAAATTTACGTGAGATTGAACTTTCTCACCTTGGATTTGTTGTTTTTCTCATAAATCACGTAATAGAGAGATATATTTTTATTAGTTTTTTGCTTTGGCACGGCATAGTTTATGGTTATTTCACTTTTAATTAATACGGCATGATTTCCGTTACATTTTAGACCACTGCAGTAGTTTCAGCGTGTAAAGTACTTCTTAACTCTCAGCTGATTTACGTTACAAAATAATGACGATATTGAGGTAGTAACCATTTCAGAAATTTAATTAGTTTTTATCTATTCCTTTTCAGGTTAAAAATGTTGATAAATCCACTGACACCAAAATTATCGAAGGAAAAAAACGGATAAATGTACAGGCGTAGGGATCATAGTATCCGCCACTGCTATAGGTGCAGCATGGTGAGTTTATCCTTTTGGAAACGCAAATGTTGCTAAATGTCACTGAAAATATTTCATTTGGTATTGTGCAGTTATTAAAAATAAAACAGCAAAATGTAATCTATCCACTTAAGAATATTACTAGGCACTAAATGTTTAATTTTCTTTGTAATTTGTGAGAATTTGCATTTATAAATGTTTGAAAATATCGTTCTGCACCTATACTAACACTGACATACTTGTCCAGAAAAAATACCTCTCAGAACTTGGAGTGTAGTGGAGAGTGAAAAAATTCAGTCAGCGCTCAAGGGTTTGGTGAAAGGAAAACCGAAAAATTGTTAACTTGCAAATGGTGCCTGGTTGAGGGAACCCTGCAGTTGCCTGCTTTAAGTTACATGTACTGGCGAAAATATTGGTAGCTGCAGTCGCATTCATGAAGAATTTGTGAGCATTTTAGAAATTGAAGCACACTTTCTGAACGTCCTTTATGAGCTTGTGTTTTATGTCATATAATCAATGAAGAAGAGAATAATAATAAAAAACTTACTTAATGACTTAATGTATTTATATTACAGAGTCGATAAGTTAGTTTCCTATAGTAAAGCTACGTTTTGTATTGAATTTTTTATTTTTTGTGACACAATTTTTTACTATAATTTTACAGACTCTGCGAAAAAAAAGTTTAAAATTTTATTTTATAGACCTCAGTATATTATCACTGTAGTGTTTATCTTCATAGTTATCACAAGAGAGAACCACATAAATATTGATTATACTTTCCTTTTTGTTGATGCCGTAAATATACATTCTACAACACTTACACACACACATATGTATATAATTTATAAGTATCCATGAAATTTAAAATGTGTTGGTAGATTACATGTGTCCTGTGTCACAAATTTAAAAGTAAAATACGTAACATCCACCAGTCTCCTAAGGTAACCACCTGACTGATCGCTCAGACGAAGACGAGCAGAAGAACTAAGGTTGGCCAAGCAGGCGAATCACGCTTCATCTTGGCCTCTAAGGGTAAGTCACTGAATTGGCGAGCAGTGTTCAAGCCAGCAGCGCACCTCTGTGAGACATTCAGCAGTGACCCTGTCATGTTAAGTCATGGTATTGTAAATAAAGTAATGTTGTACATGCCTTATACTTTAAAAGTTTGTGTCACCTCTGTTAAAAAAAAAAACTTATATATTTTTGTATACGAAATTAAGAGTGTTAGGTAATTACAACACGTCCACCATGTATTCCATATGCGGAAATCCAAAACGACTACCAGGAATAAAATCTGGATCGCCGTCAAGAAGGATGTGTAGTCGAATCACTATACTAGCGTGACATCCTCGTTGAAGCGTGGAATCGAAAGGAAAGTAATAGAGTTTGTTCCTGAAACCGAGTGAGAGGTTTTGGTCAGCGCTTAACATCCAGGTCTTAAGCGCTGGTGAGGGATGACATGAGGTGAGTATGGAGCAGTGCCGGAATAAAAAGGAAAACGGGAGATCCACGAGAAAACCCGCCGACCAACGGTATCGTTCGGCAAGATTCCCACATGCGTAACTCCGGGGACCGACCCCGCCGGGAATCGAACCCGGATCGCTTTGATGGGAGGTGGTCATTCGGCCACTGCGTGCCCCTCCTGAAACTGACCACGTGTATAAATTTTAACCTACATTTCGAAAACACTGTTTGCCAAATGCAGACAATAATATATTCTGGAATTTGATACTTAACCACCAGACTCGACACACGATTATTTCGGCGTTTAGCGGCAACTGCTGAAGCTTTGCTGCCTGGTGTTAACTTATACATTTATTATTAGGATTTATTTAAACGTAACAGTCCCAGTAATCAAATGCTTTCTTAAATGTTGCTAATTTTAGTTGTATAAAAAAATACATTTTATAAATTTCGAAGCACTTTTTATATTTGTTATAAATTTTCTTACCTCCAGAAAATGATCTCACCAAGGCGATCCGGGTTCAAATCCCTGCGCGGTCGGTCCACGGATTTTCGCATTAGCGAATCGTACCGGACGATGCCGTTGGTCGACGGTTTTTTTAGAAGTTTTTTTTATATTTCTTCATTATGTGAACAGAGTTGATGCGATTATAGAATCCTGACCATGTGGTCGTTCCAAAATAATTTCAGACTGCATTAGCATAATTTTACTCTTAATTCGCTGAACACGTGGCAGGTGAAAAAGTACGACTTTACACCAATAGACAAGAAAATAGGTCTCAAATTGATTACACAGTCTGGAGTCCTGATAATCATTTTTCGCCTATACAGATATTAATTTCGATTAATTAATCAATATTATGCAAATATATAATATTCAGGAATGTGGTCCAATGTGTGAAGTGCGTCGGACTGCTCGACTGTTTATTATTTGACAGTTAATAAATTTGGCAGACTTCGGAGAGTATGCCATTATATCGACAACGTCTCCCTCAAGTCGAGTCCTGCACGACTTCAGTTCAGAATGCCTGCACGAGGGTAACTAGACGGATTTTGTCGGTTGGACATTTCACTGACGTCTGTATTTCACCGACACTTGCCTTTCTTGATGTACCAATGAACACGTGAATTTTTCTGGTAAACAATATGTTTATACGTGACTGCACCAAAAACTGTATAGTAAATAGATTATTGTTTGCAGTTTTAACAACGACGTTCACAACAGACCATGTCTAAGTTAAAACTGTTTTCAGTCGAATAAGACAAAATTTGTCTCGTTTAACGGTTTTTGTAACAAAGATAAGGCTACGAGTAATATTTGCAGCTTATGAAGTCCTATTCCTGCCTTGGAAAATCCATTATTTTCTACAAAAAAAACGGGCAGCATTTAATGCATTCACTCTTATTTACTTTTCTTTTTAGGTTTAATAGATTTTTGCAAATGTAATATATACAGTAACTTCTGTGCTTTAGCTTACACAGTTTATTTCCTATAGATATTAAATTAGTTGATAATGTGATTTTTTTCTGTTCACTTTACATTCTTTCCGTATTTACACCGAATCATTGAAAATATCATGAACTAATATATATTTACTTTGAAAACAAAGCAATTAAACCTCGTTGTGTAAATGATAAATAAGAAATGATTACTGGAGGCGGTGTGTTTTATTCGGTTAACAGCGATGTAAAGCTCTGCTGATTGACCAAGTAACTGACAACTTCAAAGAGAAGATTCCTAATACGTACTATCAATCTGTCAAAATAGCCCACAGAGTGAATTTTGCATTTGATAGTTTCCAAAAAAAAAAAAAATTGATGTAACGGAATGAAATCAGTTTCAAAATCCTGAATAGATTGTTAGGGAATATACTTTTAGCGATGCTTTTTAGGACCAGTTCATAAATACTTCTACACATTTGCATGTAATTTGGCCTACAACATTTGTTTGACTTGTCTAAAAACATTCTTTAACATTAAGTCTCTAATTAAATAAAATAGAACACATTTTGTAACAAATAGTTAGCGTTAAAGTTATTTCGTCCTACATAGAACATACATAAAAAAATAATGCATTTAATTGTTGTTATAGCGTAAGAAAATGGTGAACTATTTTTGTAGTGCCTGACAGCAATTTTTTGTCAGTTAGTGTACAGACAATTGCGTGTATTAGTACTGCGTGTTCACAATAAGCACTTATAATTAGAGGTACGTAAATTTCGCATATACATTCCAGGTCAGGTTGAACGCCAATTATGTATACTTCATTGTCATGTCTGTGACTTGCTGGCGGCTGTTATGAAACGCGTTTGACTACTGCAAGCCAGTAGTAAACAAGGAAATAATGCGAAGTGCTATCGCTTGCTACCTGCTTGTACGGTTATAAGTAGAGCCCACGATTTTTGGTGAAAAGAATTCTGCAACAATTTGTTTCAATACCTTGTGTGAACAAATGCAGCTCTGCTTCTTGAGTATTGGCAGAATGTAGGAGTGGCTAATTTGACTAGTGCCAGCAGGGACAAGGTTACTGCGACACCACACGTCTGTGATTTGCGGGAAAAACCCCCGAGACGCTGAGAAATTAAAACAGCCAATCGCTGACCACGAAGCAGAGCTGCATATGTGCACATAAAGCATTGAAACAAATTGTTGCAGAATTCTTTTCACCAAAAATCGTGGGCTCTAGTTATAAGCCAATAGATAGAGCCCGGTAATTTTCGCGAAAAGAATTTTGCAGCACTTTGTTTCAGTGCCTTACGTGCGCACCTGCATCTCTGCTATGTGGTCAGTGATTGGATGCCGTAACACCCAGCGCGTGGAGGTTAAACCCGCATATCACAGGCCTGATGTGTGGCAGTTATCGGTGTACTGATTGGCACAGTCTAATGAATAACAACTCTGCACAAAAACACTCTGCCAATAGCCATGAAGTTGAACTGCAGGTGTGCACGTAAGTCACTGAAACAAAGTGGGGCAAAAATCTTTTCGTGAAAACTACCAGGCCCTACCAATAGAAAATCGATTGTGGCCAGTGGGTGTATAGGACTGACAAGTCTAGGCTGCTGCCAGATGAATCCGCGAAATTGACGCACCTCTACTTATAATTTGATATACTGTACTTTCCGTTTCAATACGAAATAAATTAAACATAAAACAAAATATTTCTGGCTGGAAAGAAAAACGTGTTCCTAGTTTCTTGGCTCATCTAGCGTGTCCGACACACATCTTACCGCCACGGGAACTGATGTACGAGTGGTTCTTAACTGGGCGACGCTGCGGAACGAATCCAAGCTGTCTGCCAAATTCGCCTCCAACACGATGGCGCGTTAGCGAGTCGTCAGCTCTTAAATTTACCCGACGAGGAGTTGATTGTAGCTCACGATCCATCAACTCATTCCGCATCTGCTCCCTCGGGCCTCACTTCTTCATGTAGAAAGCAAAGCAATTTGCGAATGGGCTAAAGTGACGATACGAACAACGAACGCGATTTTATGACCGCTGCGTAACCGACTGCCGAAAATGTATTGCATCCTGGCGAGACAGGTGTAAAGCGATACGGTGAGAGATTTATGGCGAGGAAATCCTGTCTAGCTATATTAGGGGCGACGAGGAACTGCCGCATAACGAGCACACCACGAAAATCCTGGGCTAATTTGGAGACGGAATCGTTAGCGGCAAAATACTGTACGATGAAATTTTACGCGCACAATGCGATATCGCAGCAGGGGGAAAGATCTCCTATTCGCGCTACATCTAGGTATTATTTTTTGTATGTTACGCCGAGTAAGCGTATAATCATGTTTGGAATGCTCGGGATTTGAGCCTGCGCAATGCTATAAGAAACTTGTGGAGTTAAAATCTCGGCGAGGTCGTTCCCCAGACTTTCGCGCGTGGAAATCGCTCCGGACGATGCCGCTGGTCGACGGGTTTTCTCGGGGTACTCCGGTTTCCCCGCCTCTCGCATTCCAACGACTCTCCATTGTACCACAGACTCAATAATAATACATACGTGAAATACGGTAGCGGCTCATTTGATGCGGGTAAACTTCGCCGCTTATTGGCTGCCCGAAGCTGTTGAGACCAGTCCCGTCAGTAATGACGTAACACACGTAAATGACAGCACACAAAAGTTCGTGGCACGTTGAATCGCAGATTATGCTCTGTAGAGATAGGACATTTCGCGAAAAGTTTTTTTGCAGCACTTTGTTTCAGTGCCTTACGTGCGCACATCCAGCTCTGCTTTGTGGTCGGTGATTGGATGCCGTAACACCCGCAAATCACGCACGTGATATGTGGCAGTTATCCGTGTACTGATTGGTACAGTCAGATGGATAACGACTCTGCACAAAACACTCTGTCAATAGCCATGAAGCTGAGCTGCAGGTGTGCACGTAAGGTACTACAACAAAGTGGGGCAAAAATATTTACACCAAAAATTCCCGTCCGTATGTATAGGAAAGTAAGGTTTAGTCTGCTACCAAATGATAACGCGAATTTTGCGTGTCTCTACCTATTGGTCTCTCTGCCGGCTAGTATAACAGTTGTCGTACACTGATTGGTGGTAGGCGTTTTTCCGCCACGCTGCTGGCCAGGGAAGCCATTTTGCTGGAGTGTGTGAATGAGTTTGTCGTCCTACGTGCTATGTCACTTCTGTATTCCTAAATATTCTGTGAGAGTAGGGTATCATTCCATGTCATACTGCAGGGCAAGCTGATTTGTGAAGTTTGCACTTCGGAGTTTGATAGCCTAGCACTCTGGTGTCTTCCTCATACGATATTTATAATTAGCATTTGAGCAAACCCTTCAGTTTTCTCTGTCAGCATTCAGGTCAGCTGTGCATGCAAGGTCGACCTTGGAGCGCACATCAAATGCCGCATCGACCCTATGAACCAAGCGCTGAACTAGCGTGCAAGACTTCTACCGAAACTCTTTTACTATGGGACTTCAAGCAGTAACGATATAATTTTATTGGTGGATATTCTGTAGCAAAGTTCAGTGCTCGTCTCAATCTGAGTTTCACATATATCCGGATAGTATATTTTGAAGGATACCAGTCTGAAATGGCCGTTTACAGCTACGATTGAGGGTTTAGAAATCGTGTTTGTAATAATCATAACAATGACATTCCGACTTTAGCCAAAGTGTGTTTGTTTTCATACGTTGACACAATAGTCGCGTGTTGAATATTTTAGTTAAATAAATCTGTTTACGATCACACTACAACGAATTTTAAGGGCGTGGCAGGTGTCATCCTTAACTTGTGTTGTAGCGTTTCTTCAGAGTCGCGACTGTTGATAAGACGTGGAGGGTCGACCCACACGTCCAGGGGTCGCAGGTTCCCGCCCCTCGCGGGTTAGATTCCCGACGAGCGCCGACGCATGATTGTGTGTTAATAGCTGCGGATGACGAGACTTGAATCCGCCACGCCTCCCAGTCAAGTCTTGTTGACTGGTGTCTCCCAGGTGTCGCGTCAGCGGAGAGAGAGAGAGGGTGGGCAACTTTATAGTGTTCCCTGACGGTCCTACATTAAGTCACTGGAAAGGTCAACACTTCGCCTACCACGTAGGCCTACAGCACGAACAATTATACATGTAGGCGTTCACCTCCCACGTCGACAGCACGTAACCCTGTAGGAATCAATAAAACTGCAATGGAGACTCACATCACTCAAGAAATATTTGAGCAATAGCTGCCGTATGAAGTAGGCAAACGAAAACAATCATGCAAGTCATCTTTTTTAGGGTTTGTATGTGGTAGGTGCAGGGTCACCTGATTTTCGAGAAAAATTTTTGTCTTATCATGTTTTAGTGCCTTACGTGCACATCTGCAGCAGTCATCTTTATGCTTATTGGCTGCTTGTCTTTGTTTCGTGATGTCTCTCATTTGACTACGCCAATCACAATAAGGTTACTGGTTGCCATATTTGTGTGATTTATAGGATGAACACAAGACGCTGAGAGGAAAAAAAACATCTATCACAAACCACGGAGCAGAGCTGTAGATTTACACGTTAAATTTGTAACGAGCTGGCTCATAAATCATTACGCGGAAATCTGTGTATGGCTTGACGTGTCGTGAATAGAAATGGAAACATTTGTTATTCATACAGAGAGGAAATAAATAATTGACCGGCCATGAGCCGTTGTGGGAAACCAATGCGGGTATTTTCCTGGAGTGAGAATTTGTCTGGGTAAATCTTGCAATGGGACTGAATGATTTTAGTGAATTCGGAACATTTTGGGATATAAAAATCCTGACGGTGGGACGAAGGATCGATCCAGAGCCTCCAGAATGCAGGTCCAGTGTTTTGAAACAGTGCTGTCTCGCTCAGTCCTTCGTTTCATATCGTGACTTGATTACTGTTTCCAAATTGTCTTATTTTGCTATACTAACCTGATGTATAATGGCTCCGAAACATTATCTTACAAAAATTAAACACGTCGTACTACATAGAGACATGTTTCAAAAAAATAATATTTGTTAATTTTAGTAAATAAGTAATAAAAATTTTATTGAAGGATTTACACGATACACGAAAATTAGGAAGCAAATTTAGATAAAACACATTTACTACAAAACAACAATTAAAATAGACTACTAATGAACTTGAGTTGATTTAAATAATCACAGGTATGTTGAACATGGACGGATTTTCGCCAGGTTATTCTCAATACGAACGACGACGTAGCTGACAGAAGTGAGACAAGAAAACTGGTGTAACCATAGACGTTTCAGTGTCGCTACAGATCTCACCACATTGTGCTCAAGAATATATACGCCCGCAAAACTTCCTGTTTAACGGGATTGGTTTATGTTGTGTATTTTGATGGTAAAGTTCTGATAAATAGTACATTAAATTCATTAATGCATTTTTTCGATGCATGGTGTGTATTTTATGTACATATAAATTAATTTGTTCATTTAACCTTCCTAGGAAATACAGCCAATACAAAAAAAAGTGGGCCTGTTGAAATTAACGAGGATATTTGTTATTGTGATTAAGGAGAAGATAGTTGTATTGGAACGAGTAATTAAAATAATAAGTAAATATTTTGTAACGATTGCTTCAGTTGCAAAGTAAGAAATGTAAATCTAACTAAAATATTTAAAATGATAATTTTACGCATCAATATAGAGACCACGATGCAGCCAAACATGGTAAAGTCAAAAAACGTTTTTTAGAAATACTTTTAAGAAACCTATCTCGTAGACGAAAAAAAGTAAACTGTCGTATTTACAAGTAGGCCTACACACCATACTAGCGCAGGTTTTGTAAATGGAATCATGGTTTGTTTCCTGTACATATTACGCAATGTTCGGCACAGTAAAGTTAAAATCTGCAAGTATTTTGTTGAGGTTACCTAATCATAATTTCTGTATTCATTTTTCTACCTACAACAACACTTTCTTGGCTTAAACTCCTTTCGGCAGAATTTGTAACCACTGCTTTCCGATAACTGTGACAAGGAGGATGTTTTAAGGTCATGATAAGTAGTTTTTCACATTGGTGCCAAGAAATCAAAACTTTCGTAACGGAATGCTACGAAAACATTCCAGATTATTAGCACTCAAAATATGCTCAGTTCTATTTAGAAGTATTGCAGAAAAATTCACCGTTCGTTCGCAATAAATAGTTTGGCTTGATTTTGACATATTTATGTTACAAAACTTGAAATGATTTGGGGAAAAAATTCTGAAAAGAAAAAAAAAACTCTGCGGTTTATTGCTCTTAAAAAATAGGTACAAGTTATGACGAATTTGTAACAAAACAATTTCGGGAATCTTCGATAAGAATATTATCCTTAAACATATTTTCAAAATCGCTATAAAACTCCCGGACGTAATCTCAAATAGACGTGTCTTTAGCTCGACGACAGTCGCTGTGTTCTGCTAACGTTGAATACAAAGAGCCTCATGTCGGAATACTATAGTAAGCCATCAGTAGCTCTGCCGTGGCAGTTACTTACTGGCAAGCCTGACAGTTCCAGTGAGCCTCTCGACTACTAGAAGGCGACGCTCGTAATATCAACTCCAACAGTCCAGTACGACGCGAGAGGTCTCGAATAACGCGGGAGCGAGTAATTGGCGGGTATCTCGTGATCGCGACGTCGTAGATTTATCTCGGCAGGGCCCGCCACGACAGGCGGCTTATGAAATATTATTATGCGACTCATGAATAATTCCCGAAGCACGCCGGCGGGGCTGGAAGGTTGCGTGTCAGAGGATGGGGCGGTTGTAATCATGGGTCCGTGATCGCCATCGTCCGAGACATCGACAGTGGGGACGTCACCCCAGGCTCGTTGCGCGCATACCAACTACACCCAGAAAGTTGTTGCCATTCAGCTGCGTCGCACACGACAATTGCGACCACGACGACTAGGGAATACTAGTCATGAGCGGGCCTACCGCTACACACGGATATACTCGGGAGGTGTCGATTACAGCGAAGAATGAAGAGATTTCGGTCAGCACTTAAGAGTGTGTGTATATATGAATAAACGTTAAAAACATTGATTTAATTCTACATTTTTTTCAAAACTAATATGGATAAAATACTCAATGACAATCCTAGATAATGGTACCGGTGTTTGCCTACTTTATGAGCAAACATTTATCCAGAATTACTAATTCATTACGCGTGATCTCTTGCGCCGCAGTTAGATGCACGAGGTTCCGTCGTCAGAGATTGTGCCTCAGAAGTTCGTAACACTGGAAACAATTTTGTTCAAAACGTTGCCTAAAACTATTGTCTAAGATTGCTGTTTTTTGACTTTCGCAAATTGGCTTCAAGAAACCTACATTTATAGATTAATACTTTTAGCGTTGTTTTATGTACCACGCCCTCATTAAAAATCACACATCACTCCTGTACAGTACTGAGAGTTCGAATTTTTGGAAAAACCTAAAACCTTTTTAAGGCCATTTACGTAATCGTCATCCTGAAGCAAAAATAAAATGAATATCTCGATGGGTTTGATGAATATCGAAGATTTTTCTAAAACACATTCCAGGTCTTTTCACCTCCTAAGAGACTGAGTTTCGAAATATCTTTGTATCACATTTTAGACTACTTAACTGGTGTCTCTTGGACTTGAAAATCACGAAAATTACCAATTGGGTTCATCAAACTTCAACAAAAATCACGTCGCTATATAAAATCATACACACATCACCTTTGACTAAGTTTTCCTCGCATGAATCATAATTTAGCTACACTATAATTCGTTTGGCCGCATTATAAAGACATAATTTCTAGGTAACAAGCAAGTACAAATAACGAAACGTAACTGATTTACTGGAAAACAAGAATTCGCAATATGGAAGAGGGCAGGGTTTATTCAAGAAATGACAAGAAATTACTAAGAAAATGAATGATGCCTTAAATCGTTTTAGTATAATCCTGTATCGAAATAAAGTTTAGCATATAAAACAATTTAAAAAATCTACTGCAAGTTTCACTAAACATTTTTTAAAGTAGCTCTGGTAATTTAATATAGACTAAGACATATTTTGATGATTTTTGCAATACAGTAGGCGTTAACGACAATTTTGACCACGTTCTAGTACACCCACTTCTAGGAAATGTCGATGGGTCTCTAAAAACATATACTACAATAAAATTGACCACCTAAAAGATTAAAGAAAAATATATGAGCCAGTGTTTGATGTTTTCAGTTGCCAATAAATATATAATGTACATAGAGTTCCGAAAAGAAAATGCAGTCGGCATACGAGTATGGAATTATTCTTTTTTTAATGAAGATGATGCCACATATAATGTCTAAAAAAATAAATTTTTTAAAAACTGTTTTGTACGTAAGCCCAATGCCATTTAATTTCACAAACATTTTTAAAATTATAAAATTATTTAATTAACTGTTGCAATTTGATTGCCATTAAGTAAGTCACGTATGACATTTATTTTTGGTGTTATCCATATTATTTTTACGTATAATAGATTTCACTACATGTGCAACTCTAAGAAAGTAGACTACAATTTTGCTTTTGTCAAAACATAACGAAAAAAAATTAAAATATAGATATTTATATGAATAAAATTTACCAGAGACGTAAATAATTTGAACATATTTTGGTGCAATATTCAAGTAACGAATATTTTTCTGCTGAGTTGAATATAATTTAGCAAGCAATTTAAACGTTTAAATTACAGTGGTCGTCTTTTATTATACATTATTTCTTTTTAAATAACTGTAGTTAGTAATAGTTTAACGAACGAATTACTGACATAGTTAAAAGTCATAAATCATGAAGTAAATAAATTAAAAGAAATTAGATGTACAGCTTGAACAAATAATTAGTACGGAATAACAAATTCAGATGATAGTTTTGCAAACATATAAAAGGAAATATTTCAGAATTGGTCCTAAAAAAAGTATGTATTTTTTAAGTAAGCTGACTTTGCTTCATGCATTGCTTCGAAATCAATATATTATGTGCTTGGTTGTAAGAAACAACTTACTACGCTAACATGGCAAATCCTATCTAAAAACACGGCAACGAACTACGTCTTAAGTGACTTGATGTGATCGGCTGGATTCTTACTATTATACTTTTTTTTCCCATAAAATCCTACGAGTAGTGTCACCTGGTACATCCTTTAGATTCGTTGTAGGGTAATATAACCGACGATTTTGTTTCGAAAAATATTCCAGGTGCAGCTCCTAAAAAAACACGTTTCGGACGAGTGCGTTATTTCACTGGCAAGACGCCATGAATATTAGAAACACTGTTTCAAATCCTTCAATATATCTGTAACTGCCATTTACTGTCATCGTAACTTAAAAGTAAATAACAAAGTTTAAGCGAAACTCATACGTTAGTAAGCGCCTTGAACTTTGCTACTGATTTAACACTAATAAAATGACGTAGTTAGAGACCCGTAAAAAAAACTGGTTTGAAGGAAAACTTGCACGCTAGCTTAATACTTAGCTGGTAATAGCAGTATGGCATAGGAAGCGCATGTCAGTTACGTCCTTAGCGTCTGATCGCTTCTGTACCATAAACATCCTGACAGGCTTAACTCTACTGTGAAAAGAAGCACCGTGGTAACGTATTCTCTAAGAACATATTGTGTTGAAAGCCAATAATATCTTTCGGCTTACGTTTCTACATTTACGCTGATTTGGCCGGTATAATTTTTTAAAAGTCTCAAATTGAAGAGATATTGTATAACTGTCTTGAAATAATTTTTAAAATCCTTTAAACAAGGAGTTGTTTCGGTAAAAAAAATTAAGGAAACCTTGCAGTTTACCAAAATCACGGGTTCGTCGTAAATTATTTTCGTTAAATCACACCGTGCTATGTAAATATTGCTGGATTAAAATTAATAATGGTATTATTGTGTACCAAAATTTAAAATATTTATGTCACTGAACTGTACATTAAATATAGCAAAGAAGAAAAATTAACAAATAGTTTGCAAATTACGGTGAGCTGTGGGTAAAATGTGCGGACACCAAGTACAAGGACAAAAGTTTGAATCATGATAGATGCACACATTTATTCTCAAAATAATTACACGTCAAAATTATCTGTTAACAGTTATTTTATGCATCTGTTGATTTAGATGATCATAGTGAGAGAAATATCAAAAAATTTAATTTTTCCTTACTGCGAGAATAAACTGTAATAATACGGGCTTTGTGGTTTACAAGGAATTTGTTTGGCCGCTGTGTTTTCAAAGATTCTTCTTGTAAAAGTAAAAATTTTACTAGGGTATATATGCATTTCTTAATTTTAGATGGAAGGATGCATGATAAAATATACTTTCAACACAGTTATAGGAAGAATTTACGATATTTATTCCTATTAGGTTTTGAAATTCCTAACACGAATTGGCCGCATACATAGAAGAACTTAGTTCAAAATCGATCTATGCGAGGCACCCACATTCGGGAGGTCCCAAGTTCGATTTTCATAGTTTTCGAAGTCACTCCACGCCAATTTCAGAGAAGGTTGTGATTACAAGGGCCTGGCCTACATCTCGTCAAGTTTCTGTCATTGAGCCAAGTTTTTTTTGTCAGCCGTATCTAATGATATCGCAGTGAACGAGACTTGAAGCCCACTGACTTAATGGTTTGATGGCCTTAAAAGTTGTTTTTAATTGCCGACAATGTTGTTAATAATGCAGGAACCACTATGACGTGACAAAAGCGGCACTAACAATTCTCTCGAGCACTAGTTTGTCTGCCGCTTGACAAAAACAACAGTTACACGCAAATAGTTTACTGCAACTTCATACTAACCACTAGTACGAAAGCCACAGATGTTTACAGTATTTCAGGTAAAGATAAGGTGAGTGTAATTCTTGTCTACAGCGATGCCATTAGAGACGGTGACAACACTTAAAACCAATTGCTGGAGCTGGGAGAAGAGTCGGCCATGACATTTGTTCAGGAACCATCCCAGCATTCACCTGGAGCGATAACGGGAAACCATGGAATAACGAAATCAGGATGTCCGGAGCCGAGGATCGAACCCGAATGCGAGTCCAACTTGTTACAGTTGCATTTGTTATATTTTTTATTGCTTATTGACATTCCGAAATGTGAAAATAAAGGCACAATTACACAATTGCATAAAATGGCTATGGTTTGCTTAAGCTGACCAACAAAAATCCTTCTTAAAATAAATAAACGTAATCTATTACCAATTAACCAGTTTTACCAATATTTTATCGCAAAACTAAATTCCAACTCGAATAAAAAATATGTCATTTATATTCGGAATCAGCGTCGCCTCATCCAATTTTGTCGAGTCGTTGACAAATAAACGTGATTGGCGGACATAATTTGTTTTCGGTGCCGGCGTGGTTGTGTCGCTTCTTTCGCGTCATTGTGATTCTGGCCTGAGGTACAGTTATATTTGAGTGACGAGGTGTGTCTGAACAAGACAAAACTTTAGCTTACGGCATTCAAAAAGTAACCCGAGTATTGTTTGCCAGTGTCAAATCAGTCACGATACCCGGAATCAATAGGAACCTGGTGAACGAGCCAGATTAGGTACGAGTCTATGGAAGCCTACCAGACCCTAAGGAAGCTCTGCAACGCAAAATTCGTAATTTTATAACTGTACCAAAGACTGTACAACTCCTACACATTACATCAATAGTAATTTCTCACAGTTTAAATATTATACTGTTCCACAGTTTTCGCACAAGCGCACGTCAAAGTAGGCAGCCGACTATTTTCGCTACTTGCGTAAAGGAAACACAATTCAAACAATACGAATGAAATAATTTAGAGTAAAAGAAAATGCATCAAGCCACAGAATTATACATTCGTAATTTCACGTAAAAATAGTGTGCAATAAAAATTATTCTTGATTATACCAAAGTTTTGGCATATCTTTCACGTGAAGTAACCAAGGGGCCATTCTGTAGCTTAATACAGTTAATGTCACTAGTGTTTACTTTGGGTTAGTTACGAGAAAAGTCATACCGCTACTTTTACAAGCGTTTGTACGGAAACTATGGGACTGAAAAATATTTTCTTCGTGAGAAATTACTGTTAGCGTAATATGTAAGAGTTAGACAGTGGTTGGTACACTTAAAAATAACGAATTTTTCGGTGCAGAGCGCTTTTAATATAACCGCCTGCTGTAGTAGGCCTAACATATTTGGTTGTAGGCCATGCAGTGAATGTTGTTGACCAAATCTGCCCACTCACAGTTACTGTTGTAGTATTACTCAGTAAGAACCAGAGGCGAATACAGCTCCTGTTTTTTTTTTGGGGGGGGGGGGAAGGGGAGACATTCCTTAAAAGGTAGTGATGCTCACACCCCGAGTCAAAGAAGGGGGTGGAATCTGGGGGTTCTCCCCTCCAAAAATTTAGTATTTAAGGTTCAAAAATGGTGATAATTAAGGCGTTACCTAAACAAAAAATAGAATATACATGTTTCAAAATTTAAAAATATTTTAAGGATAACATTCTTATAAAAGGAGAGGGGGAAGGGGGCTGCATCTACCCTCCCCATGTATCCGCCAATGGTAATAGCGGTGTAGGAGTGGTAACAGCTCGCTGATCAAGTTGGCGAGAACACCAAATTGCACGTAACTCAACGTCAAGCACAGGGAAGCGGCACGCTGGCCGATGTCCCAGGATGATAAAGTGTTAGCGAACACACTCACGCCCGGAAAGAAGACGTCCACACTTCACCGAATTTCCTACCTTTCGCCTTAAATCCTGGTTCTCACTCGACACATGCGTTCAGGTTGACCGCACGAGGCGTGGGAGAAGAAACTCGCGCCACTATCGGTGACTACGGTCGAGCGTGCATTCGGCTGGACACAGAGTGTCAGTAAGTTCTGAGTGAAGGGCACGGTCTACCGCAATTTTCATCACCATTTTTTATTTTTTATTTGTACCAGATATTTTTTTTCTTATTTCGGACACAAAATGTGACTACATTTGGCTTTTATGAAATTTTTATATCTCTCGTAGTTTTCGCGTAATGGCTTGTTAAAGTCGTATTTTGCATGTTTCCGTTTTAACGACTACACTAAAATCAACTGATATACCAAACTCAAAAAAATCACAGTGGATAAAGACATTGTAGGCTACAATGACATGATCATAAAATTAAATAGTAAAAATTACTTGAATTAAAAAAAAATAATGCAGAAACTGAAAAGAAAAATTTTAAAAATTCAATGTATTTTTTAAAAATACAAATAATTTTTATTTTTTAATTTTATGAGCATGTAATTGTAGCCTGCAATGTCTTTATCGACTGTGATTTTTTGAGTTTGGTACATCAGTTAGTTTTAGTGTAGTCGTTAAAACGGAAACATGCAAAATATGACTTTAAGAAGCCATTACGCGAAAACTATGAGAGATAAAAAAAATTTAATTAGAGCCAAATTTAGTCACATGTTGTGTCTAAAATAAGTAAAAAAATATCTGGTACAAATAAAAAATAAAATAAAGATGATGAAAATTGCGGTAGCCGCGCCCTTAAGACTTCTGCCTACCTCGGAGCGTGGCGGGAGCAAGGATAGGGTTTTATTACATGTTAAACTAAATTCAGTGTAGCTCTGTCACCCTTTGAGATATCGCTTTCGGATAGAAACCATTTTCTGCATTGATAAGAGGAGAATACTGCGACGTAAACGAAAATGTGAAAATAATTTTATGAATACAGGGTTTCGAGTGTTTAATCGGCATGAAAACACTTATTTGCTCATAGTTTTCAGGGTATTGATATAACTTGCTAAAAGATTCCGTAGCAGTGTGGGCCGTATCGTACTGAACAAAAAAGTCAGTGGTGGCATATATGTAGTTTTGAAAGTGTCTGAGATATTTAGGAATATACTTTAACCCGTAACGCCCTATCCTCGCTGCCGCCGGAGCTCTGAGGTAGGCAGAAGCCTTAAAGCGTTTCCTCTACGCAAGTTCGACTGAAATCTTACTTATTTATATTAACATAACAGATAAAATGGTTTAGAAGTGGCCACAAAATCTTTTGTCAGTATAGATCTCCCCAAATTTTTATAATGGTCAGAAAATTTTGTGCAGTCACTGCAAATTTTACAACTGCAGCAAAACATTTTTGTGGTCGCCACAAAATATATATTTAGTTGAGACACAAAGCTTTTCTTCTGTCAGTATTTTTGAATATTTTTAAGTAGTTTTTTAAACTAGTTGGCAAAGTATGTTGGTTTCGCTACAAGTATTAATATTGCGATTTTTTGTGAGCTTCACGTCTTCTTGAAAGAAAGGTCACTACAAAGATTAAGGCTCCCCGGTAGTTATGTTATAAGTTTTTTTGTTTGTGAAAATAACTGAATTCAAGTGTGTTTATATATATATATATATATATATATATATATATATATATATGTACACACACAGGTTGATAAAAAATTCGATGCCCAATGTAATAGAGAAGATGAAGGAGACAAATACAAGCATATATCGCCGGATAACCATGTGTAGGATACAAAAAGTTTAGGCGTATTGAGTAAACAGTGGTATCGGGTGTGACTGAGAAGACATCAATGGTAATTGTTTACAGTACTTCATTTTTTGATAAAATGTTATAATAAATGTTTAAAATGAGTAGGGACTACATGGAAACTGAAGTGTATTCTAGCCCTGACAACTCGGAGGAGGAATTAGTTACACGGATTCTTGAGGAGGCCATACACATACATCACACACCACACATCTTCCAGAGAACACGGGACTTCTTGCTATATCGATACCGGCTGAGCCCTGAGGTCAATGCTGCTCATTTTGAACATTTATTGTAGCATTGATCGAGAAAATATAATGCTGTAAACAGTTACCATTGGCGTCTTCTTAATCACACCCGCTACCCGCTACACCTGAATATTTGTTACTCCTAAACTATTCGTTTCCGACACACCGTTATTCGGCGAAATTATTTGTATTTGTCTCCTTCACCTTCCCTATTATTTCGGATATTGAATTTTTGAACATCCTGCATGTATACGATATTTGCGAACGAGCGGGGCATTGTTCTGCAAAACTCCTACATAAAATTGTGTATTGTATGACAGCTCTTAGGCATGGCATTTTCAAAGCATTCCGTTTGAAAGTTTTGAGTTTTTCTTTATAGCAATGTGAAAATATTACCTAGCATGGCCTTAAGACCTCGCTCTTTAGTTTTGCAACAGTTACGAAAAAAAAATTTAAACGCAAATTAATGCATATATCAAAAATTTATTCTGGCAGTTTTAACAATTATATATATAATCGTCGCACTCGTGTTCCTGAACCCTGTGTGTCTACCTGATGACGGGAACAGATTCCAGTTCCCGAAACGTCGTAACACTGTCTGTCTGGAAAACCACTGTGTTTTGTTTCGTCTCTTCTTTGTGTCGTTTGTCTTGTCTGTATATGTCTGTTATCTGTTGCGTTTTGTCTCGTCTATTTGTTGTGTCTTTTTGATATTTTTCTGTTTGTGTCTGATATATACTGTGTTTTTTTTTTGTTTCGTCTCATCGTTGTGTCGCATGTTACTTGGTTTTTTTTATTATTATTTTCGTTTTTTATCTGTTTGTTCCATGTCTATATTTGACCCGATTCCATTTTAGAATTTCATGTTGTGTATGTATCTTGCTGACTGAAGTATACTCTGCTTATTTTATAGTATTCTTTTATTTGTTTAGTTTTCTTTGACAGTTATTCAATTTGCAATGGAGTATGTTCAAGAAACTAAATCCAGTCATGCACTCCCATTGCACAGTTCTTTCAAAGATCATCATCGTTTGTACATGAATTTTTCTGTTGCAATACACCAAACGCATTTTTAGATTTTTGCCCTCAAAATATCGCGTATTTTGTTGTCAAAATAAGTCAAAATTAAGCAAAATATTTTTTTGCTAGCAAACGGTACATTGCTTTATAAAAACTCTGGCAAAATTGTGCATTAAATGACTGTAGTCTCAAATTTTTTCACTACCTCGAATATAATTCTACCCAGTTATACAACTAAACTGTCAATATTTTGTATGTATTAAAATTTATTTTTTTTAAAACTAATTGTCAATGTAAGTTAGTTTCACCACAGGTATACTACAATTTGTTGTGGTCTTTCGTTACGTCGAAAGCGAGGCCATTAAAAAAATTAAAACACAACGTAATCATGTTAGGACTGCTCGGAATTTAAACCTGCATGAGTTCATCATACTCAAGTCAGAACAGTAGTAGTTAAGATAATTAAGATATCTCTGGAGCACAAGAGGGGACTTACTATAGTGCTATCGCAAATTTTGCCATCAACAATTTCGTCTCCAATTCAGCCCCGGATTCGCTTGCTGTGCTCATCATGCGGTTTTTTTCCCTTGACAACCTGTATTTGCGTGCTGCGCATAACACCATATATTTTGGAATTCCGGACAGATGCCTAGGAAGGTTGAATGCTCTCCTGTCGTCAGTTTCACTGTAGCCTTGAGGCCTGAAGAGTCTCCAAACAAGGACATGTTTATAGCCTACGCCGCGCTATTCCAGCAACCTGGAAGCACCCCGAGAGAGACAGAGAAAGCTAGCACGTCGCGCATGTTACCGACCAGTGGGTGGAAGATGCGGGGGAGGGCGGGAAGATCTCGTCGCGCGAATCTGCGACGTGGAGCAGGTGAGAGCGACGACTTCTTCCCCGCCAGAGGTACGCGACTTTCCCGCACGCGAGTCGCCTGCCGCGCGCCCAAATTCTTTGTTTACGGTCTACTTGTCGCGGCGTGGGGGGCCTCGGTTGCCGGCAGTTGGTCCAGCTCATCTCCGCCAACATCCAGCATCCATATTTATTATCGTATACCGTGAACGGGGGTGACTTTCGACACGTGTGCTCACTTGGTACACTTTTATTCTAATTTTATATTCCATTATTATAGATCTCGGGTGTAAATAAGTACAGCCCACAATTTAGATAGCCGATGTAAATAATTGTATTTTTAATATGAATTATATGCTTATTTACACATTATGTTTGTAGTTTGATTTGTGGCACATTGTAAGTGGTAAATTTATGCAATGCTTGTGTCCAGATCAGACAATAATTTATTTCACCATAACTGAAAATTACGCCAATGATGGCTATAATTTTTTACCACCGAATTTTCATCTGTGAGTAACTATTAACTAAATGAATGTCATGTGGCTATTTATAATTCCGAATTTATCGCAAATAAATTTCTTTATTCAGGGCTACCATACATGCGAAAAATTGGTTTTTCTCGTGTTATAAAGTCACCCAACGTGTCCAGAGCAACCTCCGATTACGATATTCCGCTCCGTATAACTTCAGTACAATTTGATAGCTACACTATAAATGCGAATTGCTAAGGTAAAGTGGGCTTTATGTCTCGTCGACAGCGATGTCGTTAGAGACGCGAACATACAACTTGGTACAATGACAGGAGCTGGGAGAGAACTCAGCCATGGTCTATGCTAAGGAACCATCCCAACGATTTCGGGAAATCATGGAAAACCGACATCAGGATTGGCGGAGCAGGGCGTCGGTCCCGGGTCCTTCTAAATGTGAGTCCAACGTGTAACCGTTGAACTACTTCGCTCGATAACAGGAGTGAGTGAATATTCACTAACATTCCTGTGGTATTCACAGATTTCCGTTTTTTTTTTTTTTGGAAAATAAATAGATAGTCAAATATTGTTTCTGTAACGTTGAATAGTACCTTTTAGTTCCGAGATTCCAAAATGTTTCCGTAATTTAATTCGTGATTCACTAAAAATAAACGATGTGCACTCAAAAAATTAGTTTGTAAATTTACCAGACATGCGTATAGGAGCGCTAAGAAGGTAGGCACGGTAGAATAGTTTCCCAGACATCCATGGTAGCTGTCCTAAAAGTTTTTATAAAACAGTCCAATGTATATTGAAATTACCAGACTTGTATTATAACAACTGTAAATGTTTACATATTCACAAGACGGAAGTAAGGTAACTGTCCCATACCGTATCTGGGATAATACCTCCTAAACATTTTAGGAAGTTTTTTTACAGTGTATTTCAAAAGCCAGAGAAAGTTAGCTATAAATATACTGGGAAACAGAAACTTTAAAACGTAGCCCTTTAATGGATTTTCACTTTTAAGACATACAAATATTTTTAAATTACTACGATTTCTTGCAGTAGTGTATTCAATGTTTTAGTTCGGAAACTCCTGAAGAAGTACAAATTTGGAACTTACACAACTAATTTCCAACTCTGCCTTCGTTTTTGACTTTGGGTGTACGTATCACTCTTAAGAAAAGTCCTCAACAATATGAGAAGTTTTTACACGTACACTACATCGGACACTTACAATACATCAGGCTGCAAATAGAGTAAATTATTAGCTTTGTTAGAAGAGAAAAGTTTTGTAAAATCTATATACGTTTCATACTCTCTTTAAATTGTATAATAACGTCATTATTTATGTCTGTGAAACAGTTTTACCATGCCTAATTTTTTAAAGACTCCGAAACATAGGTGTTGAATATTTACAAATAATTAATTTATACATCGTACTTTATATGGGATTTATCCCCCTTAACATAAACCTGAGCACGTCTATGAATTCTCCGGTGACGAAGCGACGGCAGCCGAGTATCTTACACCAACACGTTTCCCGATCGTTGTTGCAAGAGCTCGCTCGGGCGAGTCCCCTACGCCCCAAGGTTTGCGACACACCGGCACCCTTGTGCGACCTGTTGCGGAAAACTGCCCGTTTCTAAATTTCACGCGCTGAAGGTGGAGTATCTCTACGAGACTCGGAGGCAGGCGAGAGAGCTCGTGGGTTTCTCTCGGGCACAAACTCTCCCCTCTCAAACCACTTTCAATTCTCTTCCTCACTAGAATCACAATTTTCGAAGCATGAGAAGAGATAGTTAAAAACTGCAAGAATAATTAGTAGAGGCACGAGTATTTCGTGTAATGATTCTAGGTCAAGTTGGACGCCAAGAACATATATGTAACTGTAACTTCTGTGGTTAGACGTTAACTGTTTTGACACATCTTCGGATATTGCGAGCAAGTCGTAAATAATAAAATAAGTCGTGGGGCTAACTCATGCTACCCACTTTTACGGTTAGAAGCCAATGGATATTCGACTTGATCAGTGCGTATATATGACTGAGAAGTCTAGGCTGCTGCACAGTAAAAAACAATTGTACATTTACAAGGAAATTCTTGTAATGTATTATCAGAACATTATCAGTCAGATAATAAAAGTAAGATGTCAGAAACCGTTTAAAGAGGTTACAAATATCGTAAACAACTTTGGGAACTAGTAAAATAATACTAATGAGCAGATTTTTCGAATTGAAACAAAATAAACCTAGGAGACCTTTCATATTTTACAAAACATTTCGTAATTTCACAAAAAAAAATTTGGAAACTAGTCTCCAAAAAAAATTATCGTAACATTACAAGCAATTGTTGTAAAATGAACCAGATATTAGCTGTAAATATACGAAACGTGTTTGTAGATTTACAAAAATGTTTGTAAATATACAAAGACATTTGTAAATGTACAATATTTTTGTAAATCTTACAAAATAATTTCGTAGTGTAATAAAAAACTTTTTTGGAAACTGGTTTTACAAAATTTGTTTTACTGTGTGCCAGATTAAAAGGCAAAATACTCGTACCTCTAATCATTCGTGCCACCATATTTTTTTCAAAACAGCGTAGCGATATGCACCCTGCATGGCTGGAAGGTAGTTATGTAGTTATTTAAAGACGGATCACTAGGGTCACGATTCTGTCGCGAATATATTTTCGCCCCACTTTTTTTCAGTGTCTCACGTGCGCATCGGCAGACTGCTTCATGGTTATTGGCAACATGTCTTCGTTCTGACACGTATCTCATTTGACTGCACCAATCATAGTTAGATTACTGTGTCTTCGTAAGTCTGTAATTTGCCAAGGCAAGTGAGAGTAAAATCACCCAATCGCAGACGATGTAGCAGAGCTGCAGATGTTCACATAATGCATTAAAGCATGTAAATGTTGCAAAAATATTTTTGCCATAAAAACGTGGCTCTACGAATCACAGATACACTGTAGCGGCGTACCAGATTTGTCATTGGCCCAGCAAGATGGGGTCACGCAAAAATGAAGAATATAAGATGCTACAATTAGGGACAGGAAGTTCGCGAAAATATTTTTACACCAATTCGTTTCGAAGCCTGGCGTGCATATTTGCCACTCTACTGCACCATGATTATTGGAAGTGTGAATCTGTACGTAAATTTTGCTGCCTGATTGGACGTGTTTCGTACGTTCGGCGTTTAAAATTACGTAAGCTCTAAGGGCGACTCAAGTTCGTACTTCTTGATTCACTCTAGCCTCTAGGGACATGTCACTGATATGGCATGTATTTTAGTAACTGGCAAGCCATTATTAAACGATGCATTTCGGCCCTATCGATTTATGGCGCAAAATTAAAACAAACTGGTGTGCCGTACACGAATGTAACTTTTTTAAGATTCTGTTCTAAAATGACCATTCTTAAAAAAAAAAAAGCGCCGTTTTCAGCAACGAAAAAAATTGATCATTTAAGATTATTGGAAGATCAGAAATGTGCAAACACGGTTGCAAATTATTTTCATGCTGTTCCTAAGCGTACATCACTCATTCACGTAAAAATATTTTTGTATGTACTTCTATTTGCTGCAGTTATACATAATGTTTGGCGACCTCAGCAGACGGCCCCATTAAGGTATGACAACATGGGACATTTGGACTGGAAGTAAAACACACTGGTGTCCTGTTGACAATGGTGTCGTACGTGCAGTTGTATTGCACTCATGGAATTTACTATGTCCACATGAGGCGTACACCAATTGCATTAAGTGACGACGTCATTTGACAGTGGCATTTTGGACATGATGTTGAAACGTAATCGATGCAATGAAACCCCAACAATTAAGGAAGTGTTAATTAATCGAAATCGAATACCTGTCCGATTAGCAACGAATGTTACGGACGCATTCGGGTAGAGAGAATAATGTATGAAGTATGCCCGTTTCCTCCTGTAACACCCGGTATTCGAAGCCGAACATTTTACACAATTTCATTTATAAGTTTAATCACTAGTTTGGGCAATGACTAAATTTTTTGTGATAAAGCATTCTCTAAAATTTCACTTGCTTCAAATGCCGCCGACTCTGTGCTTGGCGAACCTTATCATAATTAAAAAAAAAATACATTCAAAAGTTGTTGAACAACGCCGATTATTTATAGTCTTTCTTCACATACGATATAAAACCAAGGAAATTTTTTTGGAAGAATATCAGGTTTTCTGAGTGTTTACAGCAAAAGTGAAAGATCTAGTGTGTTAAAGTTTCAGAAAATTTTAGTAGTTAATGTGTTAACAGAGTAGTGTGATTATTACATATATAATTTTTGTGAAAGTTAAATTTTGTATACGTTGGTAGATTTTTATTTTTAAATAATACTAAAGTTCATATTTTTGGTGTTGGTATTTTTCACTAGTCATACTTTGTACGTTGTACGGGAAGAGACCATCTTGCTTCCCGCTAACATCAACATCATCTTCGATAGTAATCGATTTTCTCAAGATTTTTTCTCAAGTAAATGTATCTGCGCTATCTAAGCTCTTCAATTGACTACCAAGTGTCAACTCTGTAAGGAATTCAAATGTCTCCGGTCCACCACAACATCGCGCTGCTGTGATGTAATATTGTTGCTCGCATTGCCCGGATATTGCGACTGTCGCTTATTTCTCTACGGGTTACACTCTCAAACTCTCGGAATTACGAGGGAAAAAATAGACACGCCTAGTTTTCGTTAACTCGGGCAGAATTTCTAGCCCATCCCATGAAGCTTTCTCTCGAGGCGGGCGGCATAAATTGCAGACAAAAGAAGGGGGGAATACGTTTGTATGACGCGATTGCGTCGTTAGAGGCGTTGAAAAGCGTCTTTCCAGCACTTTCTCCAGCCAGGTTGACCAACGCTAGGGGCGGTCTCTTTTGTCCGGGAGTAATAATAAAAAACTACGTGAGTCGATACAGTTACTCGCAACACCGATTTCATTGGCCATTCTTAAAACGAAAGTACGTGGGAAGGAAAAGAATAGGTGTAGAAAAATGAAAGTGTTGGAATGAATTTTTATTGCCTCCGAATGCCACTGCTTTCGTACAGAAGGAAAAAAAAATCGTGGTGAATATTAGTGAGACTTATATCATTATTGCCGTATTTGAAGGAGAAATGAAAGGCCCTAATTAGTAAAAGAATTGTGTTTACGCATTTTGTATTATTCTGGAAAATTTTGATACGCTATCATTTTTATGAACTTCTTATTAATCAAGTGAAAATTATATTTTAGCGTATCTTTTGACGTAACGTAAGTACGAGTATATTTTGTCAAAACGAAATGTTGATGGGAATGGACTTCCAGCTGGGAGATTGGTTTGAACCTCAGAGTGAATACCTGAGACTGAGCGAGGATGTAAAAAGCAAATGCGGAATGCATGGGCAGTAGAAATGGGAGTGTCCCGTGAAAAACAGCTGACAGATGATAATGTCGGCCAAGCCCATTTCTTTTGTGTAATCTGTAAAACATTAACATTTAGAGTTTGACGTCGATCATGCCTTGATACCAATGTTTCTACTGTGTTTGAAATAATTAAATTTTAAGTCTAAACGAGAGCAGATTAGTAAAAAATCGGTTGGCGGTTTTGTTTAAAATGGCCTTAACCATGTTGGCTAAATGTTTCAAGGCAGTACATACAATGGTTTCAGATAATTATGTAATAAACGAAGTATTTTTTAATTGAGTTACTAATAAAATCCATTTAATTTACTGTCTTGAAAAATTTGCTTATTACGAAAAAAAAAACTTTTTAAACGAAATTGCCAAACGGATTTGTAATATCTGGTTTTGTTTAAGCTTAAAAAAATAACTACAATGAAAACAGTAAACAAAAGTCAGCATGACGTTCAAATTTTTAGTTTCGTCAACAATAATAATAATATTAATTTTAATAAAAACCCTTTTGCTGCAGATAATAATAAGTGTTAAATTTTAATATCTGAAGATAAAGTAATTTCAGTTCCAAACATGTCATAACTTTATAAAACCGATTTTTCAACCCGTTAAAGAAACACGTGTTATATAAAGAGTTCGCTCCACTTAAATGTGGAAGAATGTGTCATGGCGCAGTGAGAGAAGACGGTAATATGAAGAATGTCCTTGCCCAGTTTCCTCGTCCTGCCAGGGCAACTTGCTCCTGGGGGCGGTAGGTGCAGACGTAACGAACAGGTGTCGCCGACACTTCCTGCTGTGCACTGCGGGTCGCCGCTCCTGCACCGCGCCTACCGGAAACTTCAGTCCTACTGGACTTACATAACTAGCAAGCCGGTTATCATTTCTTATTTACCTTCCTTTGCGAGCAGTAGGGCAGAAAGTGACCAGCTTCGAGCGTCATCGGGCAACGCCATAGTGGTTTACTTTCCACATTCCTTCTCCCCTTCTCGAGTAGCCTTCTGCACAGGTTGTTAAAAAAAATTGCATTTCAATATTTTGGAGGAAAAATCCTCACATCTGCAGGAACAAAAATAATACATGAACATAATCCGAAAATGCACCATTCCTGCACTACAGTTCATAGTTAGAGATTATAGTTTATCGGAGGAAAACTTGACTGTTTGCTGAATTTCAACACACGTTCAGCTTATAAGATTATAACTGGCTTTCTCTTGTACGAGGAGCTGTTGCCCTATTTCACTGAGCCAATAAGAATCCCGCTATTGTACTGTAAGATTAGTTTTCTTACGTAATGAAAACTGCTGAAGATATTTCTAGCACAAAAACCTTCACTCGTTAAAATTATAATTAGTTTGTTTACTCATATCTATTAAAGAACAAAACTGTTTATTCTACGTGCATGGAGTACAGCTGTTACGTTCGATCAGAATTACCATATCTCCAACACGAAATTTTCAAGCACGTACTTGATTTGTACCGTACTTCATCTCAGGACATCAACATTTTTTAAATTGAGTTTTTCGTCTTTTACCAGTAGTCTACAACTGAAACTATCCTCCAATTAACATGGTTTTTATTAAATTGCCCAGTTATAGAAAGTATTAGTTTATAATTAAAAATATAAGTGTATGATAGTATTTATATAATATAAACCGGCTATTAAAAAACCATACAAAACGAAAGAACAGTCGAGCTATTCAGAACGGATATCCATACTTCCATGGAAATCATAAACTACACATTGACAAATAATTGACACAGCTGGGTGCCAGTTCTTGCATTACTAAACTCGCGTGAAGTTTTTCAGCAATATATGAGATGATCTAGACATTTCTCTCAGATAAAAAACGTGACTAAAAGTCCAATACGAACCCTGAAGAATTTTGCACTGCTTGCAGAAACCAATGTGCAATAAAAAACGTAGTCGTGTTGTATAGTTTTATTTTGTGTTAAGTTTAATTCGTAATGTAAAAATTGTAGTTTTTCTGTAATCATATGATTAGCGTACTATCTGAAGATTACTTCTAACGTCTGCACAAATAAAAACAATATAACCGTATAAGTACGATTAAGATCGTGCTATTGGCAACACGGCGTAAGACACGTGCCATGTAAAGTTGCAGTAACGTAATAAGCACTTGAAAAAAAAAAAAAATAACAGAAAATCAACGACGTTGCTGACGATCCGGTTAGTAAATTTCAAATATCTGCAACATAGATTTCAACCGCCCTCGTTGCGCAAGTGATAATAATTTAAGGCTCGAAAACTCAGAAATGTTCTGATTTGCCAATAACTGCACAACTGTAAAACACATATTTTGGGTTGGGTGGATAGTTAAATTTCAGCGCGCTGTTTTACGTAGGTGACCATCAGCCAGCCGGTATCTCCTAGCATAGAATCCACTTTAAGTAAGACATCCGTGTCTTCAAGAATTTAAATAAATAATTATGCGTCATACGATCCGACCATAAATGACAGAAAATTATAGAGGACCGAGAAATCTGGAAGTATAAAACTATACGATTACGCTCTCACTAAAACGATCACCGAAAGTGCCAGCTATTTAAAACGGTTCTCTCGGAAGCGTAACTTATTCTCTACTTCCAACTACAGAATATTCATGTACATAGATTATTTACTGCGGCGTGATTGGTCTAAACTTGATCAATCATTGATTGGTCGCGCAGAAAGCCCCGAAACGAGTAGTTGTTAGGTTCCTTAATGATTTGGCCAAAACTGTGTCAATTTAAATAATGGGTAACCAGCAGAGAAATTTACGAAATCAATTAAGCTTCACTGTGTTCTTCGGTCTCTAGTATGCTCATATTAATTTCACGATTGGACCGTTGCTGCTTCTAATATTTTTAATGTTCTGTCGGGAACGCATAACTTTGAAAATCGCACGCGCAGAAGAAAAGTCAAGTTCAAGTACACGGGATGAAACGTAATTGCGGGTTAATATTGTAGGGGAAGAATGCTCGTATCCAGAGAAACAACAATTTTGCATAAGCATAAGCACAACAACACACCGTTACTGTATGTACGAAAGGTCTTAATGACTCACAGTGTATAACACGTGGGGTGGATAATTTAACTCTGGAATGCTGCCTTGGACAACGCATATTGTCCAATTAAATACGACTGTTCTGGCATGTAATTCACAGTAGTTATAGATAGAGCCAACAATTTTTGGTGAAAAGAATTCTGCAACAATTTGTTTCAATGCATTATGTGCACATATGCTGCTCTGCTTCGTGGTCAGTGATTGGCTGTTTTAAATTCTCAGCGTCTCGGGGTTTTATCCCACAGAGAAAAAAGGTTTGGTTGATTCAACCATATATACGTTTGTATACGGCCAAACAAGTATGTATTTGATTCAACAAAAGTTTTTTTGGCTGAAGAACGTATGAAA
This sequence comes from Medauroidea extradentata, assembly GCA_003012365.1. Lineage (NCBI taxonomy): Eukaryota > Metazoa > Arthropoda > Insecta > Phasmatodea > Phasmatidae > Medauroidea > Medauroidea extradentata. Next base: position 36,618 of record PNEQ01071584.1, read on the forward strand.
CGCACCAAGAATTGGCTTTGTTGTCCTTACAAAATTTATATTTAACTGGACTAAACCATCCTTTTGGGATAACTATACCTGCCAGGTAACCAAATATTTGGTTGGTCCAACTGTTACACGCTTGTTTGGCCATATACAAACATATATACGGTTGAATCAACCAAACCTTTTTCTCTGTGCGTAAATTACAGACGTGTGGTGTCGCAGTAACCTTGTTCCTTTTGGCACAAGTCAAAAGAGCCACAGCGTTTTCAACGGTATTTTGGCACAAAAATTTTCTGCGTTATCATCTCTAACAATAATAGATGCAATGTTATTACACATTAACACTATCCAGTCCGCACATCAAGTACTCTGATTTGAAGTGCAGAAAAGGTGCATTTTCAAATCTATGTCCAGATAACATTTTGCACTTCACTAGATGTGAGAATTGTATCTCTTAAATATAGGCACGCAATTTTGCAACAACCAGAGAATAAAATGATTTCTTACTTCGGCAAGAACAGACATGACATTTCGGAAAATAATCTGAAAACAAGTTAGAATTCAAATTCCTGTATGTGTGAGTCAGTGCCTATTCGTTAAAATTGTCTTAACAACTCTGAAACAAAAGTACACCTAATTGAAAAGACTAACTCTCGCGAAACCTTGTCAGATGTACTGACCACTCAGAAGTCTACTAACAGAATTTTAGTTGTTTTAAGATAAGTATAGCCTGGTGTATAAGGGGTTTGTAGCGTGACATTTTATGGAAACTGCTGAATATATTCACCGTATGATAATCTACTAAAAGGACGCAAACACACATCAAACAATGTTTCTATTTTCATAAATATAAGATGCGCACGTCAGAAACGTGTTTTTGGAAGGCCTCAAAACGTCTTAAAATGTTTTTTTATGTTGTACCTGGATAAATAACAGCTTGATTTGCAGGATAGAATGACCGGAGAATTTTTTTGACATTGCTCTATGAATTCCATAGTAAAATGTTAGGGTGTGGTGTATGAACAACTGGAGCGTTTTGTTGGATATTGTTACAAGTTTGAGAGCACAAACTTTATATGTGGGCAATTCCCATGAGTTCTTTGGGATAGAGGTCTTATAATTACAAATAAAAGAGTTAAATTAAGTACTGGATTTAATAGCTCACAAAGCTACGAAATACACAAAACAGTATTCAACTAGAACTCTCACAACACAATTAGTTATGCACACAATTACTCCTGTGTCACAGACACGTTAATTAACTTTGACAATTAAAGCACAAGAAAAGTCTACCATTAATTAATTAAACACTATAAATCACAATAAAATTCAGTCATATATCCAATAAACAGTATTTCTAACAATGACAATGTACAACCTTATCAGTCCGA
>PNEQ01071585.1:0-24916 GCA_003012365.1 Medauroidea extradentata
TTTCTGCAAAAGCTTGAATCATTGCATTTTATCCACATATGTACATTTGGGGCAAAAATCAAATGTCCTTAAAATAAACGAATACTTAGTTATCACTACCAGTGAGGTTCGAGCTAGGTAGTTTATGACTGCGGAATGAATAGAGACCGTAAACCTAAGCGAATGAATTTTAGGCGAAGATAAACTGGAAACACTTGCACAATTTAGTTTTATTTTATTATTGGGTCACAAGCGACACCCTATTTTGGGAACCGGACCTCAAAACTGTAGTAAAAATGGTCCCGAGTTATCTGATACGATTTACAACTAGCTGCTCACGAAATCAGCCGCCAAAGGACAGACGGCAGAGTTCCGAGTATATTGAGCATGTTGGAATCTAGTGTACACACGTCGTCGAACTCGCGAAAATACCCTGTCCCTAGGAATAAACCATCGGCAGACATTGACTATGGCTAATGTACACAAACTGAGAACGAAATATAGGATTAACTGAATGTACTGGACACAAAGCATTCTGTTACATTCACACTAAACTGTAAATATTCACAATTTCCCAATGATTTTCCGCTGATTAAAATTGATAAAACTGCTCCATCGGAAAACTGTAAAAATCTATATATTGCATCAGCGAAATCAACAAACTGATTGAATCACAGATTTTCACTACATAATAGGGACCCAGTATTTTCAAGAGAAGATTTTTCACCACTTTGAACCAATGCAGCTCTGCTTCTTTGTTGTTGACAGTGTGTCTTTGCGTAAAGGTGTCACTTATTTAACCGTGTCAAATATAATATGGTTACTCCATACCACACATATGTGATTTAGTGAGTCGAACCTCAAGACGCTGACAGTTAAAAACGTCTAATTATTTACCATGTAGCAGAGTTGCAGGTAAGCATATAAATCATTGAAGCAAAGTGATGCAAAATTTTTTTCGCAAAAATCAGGTGTCCCTACTAATTGAAACAGTGTCGAAAATGTCACTTAGTTGTACAAAAAAGAAAAACTTTTCAATATATTTAAGTCAGCTTTTTTTTAATCAATTATGTCATAAACTCAAGAAAAACTTGAGCCATAAATGCATAAGGAATACAAGCAGGAATGTAACCGAAGACCTTCAACAAGTCACGGCAACACCCTACTAGCCCACGACTAGTACTTGATTTTTAATGTTGGCTGTAAAGAAACTATTTATTTTTTGTTTATTGCTGCAAATACGTACTCGATGGGCAGTTACTTTGCTCCACAGACATACTCTATGGATTACTACTTTGCCGAATAGACGTACTCAATGGATTGTTACTTTTCTGTACAGACGAACTCTATGGAGTGGTACTTTGCTGCACAGAAGTGCTCTATAGATTGCTACTATGCTGCATAAACGTACTTTATGGAGTGGTACTTTGCTGCACAGACATATTACTCTATGGATTTCTGCTTTGCTACACAGACGTACTCGATGGACTGCTACTTCCGGCAGTCGTGGGTGGACCGACGGCTGTCCTTCCACGGCAACAAGGAGACCCTAGCACTGAGCATCTCCATGTTGGCGCGCATCTGGAAGCCGGACACCTACTTCTACAACGGCAAGCAGTCGTACCTGCACACCATCACCACGCCAAACAAGTTCGTGAGGCTCTATCAGGACGGCCGTGTCCTCTACTCTTCCAGGTAAGGCGTTCATCTTCTCTTCCGTCTGATTCTCCAGCGCTGTTGTGTCTAGTGGGAGGATCTCATGGGCGGGAGTACTTTGCGCGTCCGAGTCCTTGAAGTACCGAAGCATTAAGGGCGTACCAGAACGCGCATAACGCCTTACACTAACCTCTTGAAGCTACCTCATCTGGCGTGCAGTCTTCTCGGCGGTAGATGGGTAGTCAGTTGTGACCTTGTAATTTCATGACAACATTAAATATAAAGGTGTATCGTACCTGCACAAAGTCATTTAAGATTATGCACCAAGACTTCATTCGTAAAATTGATTGTAGAAACTCCCGTTCTGCCACTTTCGGCCTAGAGAAAATAAGCTTTAAAGGTTACAGGAGGACCTCAAATGGATAAACAATCATTTCTTTATTTTTGAATGCTTTTCTAAAGTGGACTTTACTCAAGCACGTTGAGCATTTTTATAATTAAAATCTATTGGTTGGAGATCTCACACGGCTGGGCGTCCTGGGCAGGCGGGTACCTTAGGTCCGTTAACTGGACAAAATCCTTTCACTTCCACAAGCATTTACGTATGTTCTATTTTTGAAATGTGAATAGAACTTTCAAAGGAACTGTGCTAATAGGCGAAACATGTCTGTCTTAACGTTTTAACTTCACATACATTGATTTGAAAGAGAATTAACGACTTCACCAAAAACCGACAAATTCATATAAATATCTTGCACAACTTCTGAGAGAAAATTGAGAAAATGTAAAGAATCAGTCTCAGATAGACATGTTGTCCATAATTCGCTACACTAATTAAATTGTGTCTCGCCAAGACCGAGCGAGGTGGAGTAGTGGTAAAACATTCGCCTCGTGTTCGCGATGACCCGATTTCATCCCCCGGCTCCGACCACTCCAAAAAAATGACCACATGTACTACTTATTTTATGTATCTGACAGGAATTTCCCGGAATAATTCGGAGTTAGTGCTCCGCCAACCACTAGTCAATTGAGTGAAGATAAGTAGCCCCTGACAGTTTTGCGAAGCAACCAGCCGAGTAGATGTGTGTAATGGTTGCAGTATCCCTTGCTTCTGAAGTCTGGGACACGGATGCGATAAGGGCCAACAAGCAATGCGCATCACGTTCTACATCGCCTCTATGCGCAAGCCACTGAACAAGCGTGCAGACTTCCTGTCGGAGACTCTACATTATTACTAGACGCAACTACGCCATCAAATTCCCAAGGAATGTCTCTATCGTAGTTGCGTTTGTATCTAGTCATCTCGTTTTGAGGTACAGCAGTCTTAAAAACATCAGTGTTTGGAGATGTTGATGTACTTCATCGTAGTTATAGTATTTGTATCACACTGAAGGTTTTGAAAGCCCCATTTCGTCACTGTATTGAACGTACTTTCTTTCATGGGTACGCCAATATTTAGGTAAGCTAAATAGTTTTGACAGGTAGGTGACCTGCTAAGGGGGCATTACCAGGAATTTTTAATTACTTTTCCTCCCTCACGTTGGTGGTTTAAGAGGCTCTCGCACCTGACGCATGAACGGTGATGTAGCGTGCCGCGCCTATTATTTTGTACGTGAAACAGCTAAACTTATTCACAATACGTTTATCTACAAAAAGAACACACGGTTAAAATTAGGTTTCTATCATTTTAAAAATGCAACATTCTTATTATATGTTAACAGCTAAATCGCAAATTCTGCGTTGTAGCGAAATGTAAATAGAATTTGAGGTATAATAGTATATTTAACATTTTTCTTCTAAGAATTCCAAAAAAGTGAAAAATAATAGAATTCAATACGGCAACTGAAATCGAGCCTTAAGGTGGCTGCCCGGGAAGGACGTATTAAGCGTGCTAGAGTCCGAAAAGTGTGCATGTCTAACGACGACACGACATGCGCTTCTAGGCGCAAATCTCAGTGCAGTCTTCTCGCCGATAACTCGCTTCTATGACACATTCAAGGTGACCTTATGATTTCATGACGTGATGATTGAGATGCAGGTGTGTTGTACCCGTATATACGTTTTAAAAAATTTCGTTCTAATATTATCATGCCTAGAAAGGACCACAAGAACGACCATTATTCAATTTTCGGCGGCAATAAAACAAGCTTTACAGATTAGTGGAAGGACGTTCACGTGACAAAAGTCATAACTTTATATTTGCACATCATAGTGTTCGCTTTATAGACGTAACTTGTGACTACGTTTTCTGCTTGTAAACATTTCTTAGTTCTCATAGTCTTCACTTAGTGACATGACAATGTCAGAAATTTGCAAGTTACGGGGACATAGGAATAACAAAAAACCAAGTGGCTTACTAAAATGAAATAATTTATCCTAAAATGAAATATTATTAGCCATATGATAAAATATTTAAAAACACAAAATGTAATTGTTTTGTACTTCTTTAAAAAATCTGAAAATTATGAACATTTACAACATTTTCGTCAATTTTAAAAAAGCCATTGTTCAGTGTTGTAAATATTTCAGCATATGGCTCATAATATCTAACTTCATTGTAAATTATTATATTCTAGTAAGACGCTTGGTGTTTGTTATTCCTATGTTCTCGTAACTTGTTAATTCTGGTTTTGGCATGTCGTTGTGGGAAAACTAGGAGACATAAAAAATTTTCATGGGGAAAATGTAGGCACATCAAGTAACGTGTATAAAACGAACTCTATGACGTGCAAATACAAAAGTACGCATTTTACGACGTGAATACCCTTCAAAGGTCAAAACACGCATGTAACGTTATTTGAATTCTATTCCTAAGTAGAGATCACCCGTTGTTTACGAGTTAATTTGTATTGGCAGAAACTCTGTAAGCCTCTCGGCGACTTGAGCAGGCCTTAAAGCCATTGGTGTGTGGAAAACAAGATAAAAGTGGCCACTGTGGTTACCTTCTTAAAGTTATGTGTCTTGACAGAAAAACTGGTAGTAGCAACTGCATTAATAAGTTTGTGAATACTTCACACACGCTTTCAGAACGCCGACTCGTGGACTTGTGTTTTAGTTAACGTAATAAGCGAGGACGAGAATGAAAATTAAAGATTTACTTTAGGATTTGAAATCCTTATATTACTAATTTGACCAATCAGTAGTTGCCTAAAGGGAATCCATGTTTTGTATTGAAACTGGAAAATTTCTGTATAAAACAAAGTTCACTCTTAGGCAGTTACTAATTGAACAAGTCATAGTCAAGCTTTTTTTCATTCTCTTCCTCACTTATTATATGACATGAAACATCAAGTCATAAAGTCAAGCTTTTGTTTTAATTCTCTTCCTCACTTATTATATGACATGAAACATCAAGTCATAAAGTCAAGCTTTTGTTTTCATTCTCTTCCTCACTTATTATGATATGACATGAAACATCAAGTCATAAAGTCAAGCCTTTGTTTTCATTATCTTCCTCACTTATTATGATATCACATGAAACAGATGTTCACGAGCCGACGTGCTGAAAGCGTGCATGGAATTCAAAATACCTCACAAACGCCTTTTACATACAGCTGCACCACAGTGACCACTCTAAAAGGCACCATGTGCCGTTTAAAAAGTATCTGTTTACCATACACCAATGGCCTTAAAGTAAAGACGAAAAATACATAATGTCATCTGTTGTTCAATACCTCGGCTCACAACACGTTCAATAATGTTATACTTAGAATGTATTGGTTTGTGTACATACGCCATTGCTCATGTTTTGTTGACCGAACTTGTATTGAAAGACAAAGTAACAAAAAAAAAAAAAAAAAAAAAAAAAAAAAAAAAAAAAAAAAAAAAAAAAAAAAAAAAAAAAAAAAAAAAAAAAAAAAAAAAAAAAAAAAAAAAAAAAAAAAAAAAAAAAAAATAAAAAAAAAATAAAAAAAAAACACAAAATAAGCACAGAAAACGTAAGAAATACAATTCCAGAGGAATTCCTTTAGTTTTTTTAAATATATATTTCTCAGCAAGAATTCTAAACATAGAATTCAGTCAAGAATTTGACAACACCCAAACACTAAAGATAGTCACAAAGAAAACCCAAATTCGCAATATGAGAAAAGATGGGAAAACTACATAAATAGTGGACAGTATACAACAAATAAAAAACAAGTGACAACACAACACAAGTTAAAAACAAGGAAAAAATGCAACGTTACGGGGATTGCGATCTGTCCCCGTCTTCAGGCTGAGACACAGCTGGTCGGAACACGAAGATGCAAATGCTATACTGTTACAGATCTAATTTGCGTGATCAGGACTCGAAAGAGGGCGAGTTCTAAGGTGGAATCTTTTTTTGCTCACTACTTGTCTCATCGTACATAAGAGCGAGGCGCTCACTTCCCTTGATCAATTCTCGTAAAATATTTATGTAATTTTAGCTTCCTGCTAAAATGTATTTCCTCACATTAAGGGCACAGGTTTCAGCAATATTCATCGTCATAATTTTATTTTTATACTTATTTGTAACAGATATTTTTTAAAATTATTTTGGCCACACATTGTGACTAAATTTTGCTCTTATGAAATCATTATATCTTTCATAGCTGTTGCGTAATATCTCGTAAATGTCAAACTTTGCAATTTACGGTTTTATGTACGACACTAAAACCAACTGACATACCAAACTGAACAAAAAAACATTCACAGTGAATTACAATATTGTATGCTACGAGTTGACATGTTTAAAAACGAAAATTTAAATAATTTGTTTTAAATAGAAATGATAAAATTAAAAATGTAAAAGTACAAAATTCAACCATTTAAAAAAAATGATTTTTTGTTTGTTTTTATATATGTCTACTTGTAGCTTGTTATATTGTTATTCACTGTGAATTTTTCCAGTTTGGAATGCCAGTTGGTTTTAGTGTCGTACATTTACGAGCAATCACGCAAAAACTATGAGAGATAATAATGTTTCACAAGAGCAAAATTTAGTCACAAAGCATGTCTAAAAATAGAAATATTGCCTGGAACAAACGAATAAAAATATGTTGATGAAAATTGCTGTAGACCGCGCCCTTTAAACCTGCAAGTCCACAACAACTTATGTATGATAATGAAGTATTTAAAACAGATATTGTGAATTTATATCATAAATAAATGCTCGCTGTTTGTCGCGTTGGGAAATGTATACACAAAAATTGTGACTAAATCTGAAAGAATTTGTAATATGTTAATGCACTATAGTATAAGAATTTTTAGAAATATCAATGAAAATAATGTTTGGATTCATAAATGAAAGTTCAGAAAGAGAAGTGAGACCAATTATAATAGTTATCTTGTAGATTGAATTTGAAATTCTGTACTCTCAAGCATCTAGCATACTTGACATCGTGGATATACATATCCACCTCTGGCAAGTGCACTTCGACCAGGATGTCACACTCGGGCGTCGAAGATCAACCAGAGAGCAGGGCGACACATATACTGGAGAGGGAGAGAGAGAGAGAGAGAGAGAGAGAGAGAGAGAGAGATAAAGAGAGAGAGAGAGAGAGACAGACAGACCTCCACCGCGCGTAGTCAAACATCTCACGACGGACAGCCACCGCCCTCCAGCCGGCAGGAACATTTCCAATCAGGACAGCTCTCTGTTGACACGTTACCTCCTGCCCCACGTAACCAATAAAAGACTTCCTCGAGGCCATTCCTGCCACCCCTCCACCTTACCGGACAACCAGGGGTGTCCAGCACTGTCTTCCCCTGACTGGCCCATCAATTATGTCCTATCCCCTACATTCGTAGCCTTAGGCTCCACTATAACTGGTTTAAGAGTGAGTGATAGTCACCATCTTGAATATTTGTATTTCGTGTCATAAATTTTCTTCTGGCTAATTCATGGAACTTTAACTTAACAAAATAGAATACATATTCATAGAATTTTAGATACCATAATTATTTATTTTCCGTTACTGTTTTTACATATCGTATTGCAGTTAAGAAAGTTAGAAGAATTTTCTAACGGCAATTCGATTTGTAACTACAGAAACTGATAATAAACGCTTATGGTGTCTAAAATTCTATCCATATGTATTATATTCTGTAGTTAAGTTAAAATTCCACGAATCTAGTCAGAAGAAAAGTTATGCCACAAAATACAAAAATTAAAAATTGTGACTATTACTAACTCTTAATCTTCAAATTATCTCCATATATGTGTGGCCTCAAACTCACCTGTAACTGGCACACACTTTAAAACCTATAGTCTAGCACGTGTTGCTTTAGACTCATATATAACTGGTTCACGCGCAGAACATAAAATCCCACAGCATGTGTGACCTCAGGCTAACATTCTAATAATAACTACCCTGCGTGTGTGTGGACCAATTTTTCAGCAATGACTTACAAAATAATCCGTTGTGTTGTTGCCTCATGCTGACCTATAACTGATTCACTCTTATTAGAAAACAATCGCCCTGATTGTGTGGCCTATAGTTCTCATTTAAATAATTCGCCCAGTCCGTAGCTATGTGTGTTATAGTAAACAGAGACTGGTGTACGAGTATTTCTGTGAGCAGTGAACTATAATCATACATTTAGTGTGTCGGTGACCTATTAACATTGGAGTGTTTAGAAACGTTGTTACTCGGACGTATCCCTCATTACTTTATAATCTTTATGGCATTAACTGGTGTCTATATTGGCTCCCATACATCTGTGTATGGATACTACACGACTATATAATGGATAAAGCCAAATTTAACGCCACTGTTCGGAGAGATGTCATTGTCTATATTACCTAGTGTTCATCTATTGTACGCAGAACTTTGCAAGATGAAATATGTCTAAATAATAGAACGTGTATAATGGCCGCATAAATTTACTACAAGGCAGAAATCTCACAGATAAATTATCGTGCAGAGACAATACGTCACCTTCAACTGTTGCAAGTTCTGGACAGAGGCGGGCAAAGAATAAGTTCGACATCGGCGGCATCAACTCATTCCCGTCTTAACACGAATTGTGTCAGGGGAACACAAGGAATGTGATTGTTTAATTAAAAGATAGCTACTAGTTCAATTTGTAAGAATTAGAGATGAATAAGTATTGGACACAGAAGTACAATACAAGAGTTATTGTTGATAATTGTCGGTATTAAGGAAAAAAGTAAACAAAGTAGTATAATTTATAAACACATTCCCTGCTTTTACATAGTGTTTTTTCCTGCGTAACATTCTTACCAGCTTAGACATCCATCGTAACGAACATATTTTTAATATTCTCCGTCATAGTACTCTGTGGTCTCTGATTACATCATGTTCTATTATGAGTGTTCGTTGCTGTTCGTTACGACTTAAAACGCAGGGAATTATGTGATTTTTCTCCCGAAAGAAATCGTAAGTTACTTAAAAATTACCCGTGTATTAATTCACTATATCTGTACATTTCTTATTGTTACAAAAATTGTATAAGTTATAACTATTAATGTAGTAAACTTATAGGCTGTAGCATTGTGTGCGTATTTATGTAGGGACCTGTAGTATTTTGTATATTATTCACTTGTGACATAGATGTTGAAATAAAACTGTCTTTAGAATTATCATTTTCAATGTTACAATAACAGTTTCTAGCATGATGGGAGTAAAATACATTCTTTTGTTTTCCCGACACTCTTCATCTCACTGCAGAGTTGAATGAAAATTAAGTTCGTGTTTCTTTTTCCCTTCTCATTATTCCTGCACCATATTGTCAAAATATTCTTTCCTTTTTTACTTTCCCTCCTCTCGTCTTACATCTCTTTTATATTTTTCTTCCTCCAGTATTCATGAGTCCGCACAGTTAACATTGGAATGAATTTTAAAATACATAATGTTAACGAAAGTGACGTCGGCGTACACGACAGCGTCCTGACAGGAATATTCACGGCTGAAATAAGACACTGAGCTAAACATATTTTTTTTAACCAAAAGTAGAAAACAGTATTATATTACAAATACTTTCTGGGAAAATAGTGAGGTATTAGCAAGTATGCAAGCTATTTACTTTTATGTCAATCATTAGTTAACTTTTCAAATATTTGTGGTTTACATAAATATGGGCGCGGTCTACCGTAATTTTCATCTCCATTTTTTTTTATTTGTACCAGATATTTTTTTTCTTATTTTAGTCACACAATTTGACAAAATGTGGCTCTAGTGAAATTTTTTTATCTCTCATAGTTTTCGCGTAATGGCTTGTTAAAGTCATATTTTTGCATGTTTCTGTTTTAACGACTACACTAAAACCAACAGATATACCAAACTAAAAAAAATCACAGTGGATAAAGCCATTGCAGGCTACAATGACATGCTCATGAAATTTAAGAATAAAAATTATTTGCATTTTAAAAAATTGCTGAAACTGAAAATAAAAATTTAAAAAGTTCAATATATATATTTTTTTTCAAAAATACAAGTAATGTTTATTCTTTAATTTTATGAGCATGTCATTGTAGCCTGCAATGTCTTTATCCACTGCAAATTTTTTGAGTTTGGTATATCAGTTGGTTTTAGTGTAGTCGTTAAAACGGAAACATACAAATAATGACTTAAACAAGCCATTACGCGAAAACTATGAGAGATAAAAAAAATTCATGAGAGCCAAATTTAGTCACATTTTATGTCTAAAACAAGACAAAAATATCTGGTACAAATATGAACACTGACGAACAAAACAAAATATTCAAAAGTAAATGAAATTCGAAAAAAATATTTCCCAGATATGCCATATGCTACAAATTAAAATATGTCCGCCGTTTTAAAAATATTAACATAGTATGAACGAAATTCATAAATGTCAAGTCAGCTTAGTTTGAGGTAAATGTGTACCAAATTTGATAAAATTCAGATCCGCAGATGAAATATTATGTTAAAAATCTAATTATAGACACTATTCTGATAATATGTACACAATATTAACTAAATCGTGAGTCATGTAACTTTACTAGAGTACTTATGTGTGATGAAATTCTAAAACACGGTTCCTTCGATATCACGACACCACCGCTCCGGCGGCGACTCCCGCAGACATGTTCGCGCCACACGTCCCATAGGTAGAGGCACGATTATTTCGTGTATTCATCTGCACTGTTAAAATTTTCCGTAAATTTACGGAAATATTTACAGAAAAGTACTGTAATTTTACGAAAGTGGCTTCCGTAACTTTTGTTTACGGAAATTTGTCCGTATTTCATGTTTATGGATGTTTGGCTGTGACTTTCCATAAATTCATGGAAATATGTTTATACAATTTAAAGCATATTTTACAGTGTTTCTTAAAAAAAAGTGGTATTAATAATCACTATGAATCCTGGAATTAATGTGTATGCACAATGGTGCTAAACGAAAAGAAGACAAGACAAGCTACGGTAATAGAGGTTAAGTGCTGCCTCCTGGTTGTTCAAAGTTTGCCACGAAGAGAAGAGCAATACAAACAAGGACTCGTTTCCCGCATGGACAAAGGGCCGAACAGTCCAGTAAGTGACTGAGTGTTCCGAGTAGTGATCGCGTGGGCATTTTGGCCCATCTGGGAGAAAAACCGGCGTAAAGTGCATTTCAATAGCATTAGTCCCCCTTCCCACGGATGCTGCTATTGGCGTACAGGGCCATTAGGGGGGTGTCCTTGGCTGGTATTGGTTGTTGGGGTCTTACGGTACGAATAGCACCTAAGTGCCATGAGGTCTGTGATTGGCTGAGGGCTTAAGCCCTGCCCTAGAAGGGGTGGGGATTGAGAATGAGGGGGAGGGGAAGTGAGGGGAATGGACCTTTTTGGTACAAGATATGCCTAAACACCATGAGGGGGAAGTGGATGTCTGCCTCCTCTCCTGCACCCTATGCTTGTACTAGCCTATCTCTACCCTTATAGCATACCCTCTTCCTTTCATAACCCCCTTCTCCTTATGATATACCAATGTTCCTGTCTTAAAGCATACCCGTGTAGCCTCTCTTGCCCCCTCCCTTTCCTAGCCCACCCCACTCAATGGCCACACGCATCTTATATTCTCCTCGCTTCATCACAGCTGAAAAAAATCGCACCTGTTCTCTGTGTTTTGCGCTAGCGGGTATGTACTTTTAAAGTTATTTATTTCTATAGAAAAAATCTTTTTCTCGTAACGTAACTAATGAAGTTCTCTAAAATCAGGATGAAAAAAAAAAAAACAAATGTTGTCTCTTATGAAGTTGATATCTTACCACTGCATGTAACTCACTTACTCACGAATTGTCACTGTGGTATAATGGTTAGAGCTTCTGCCTGGCAATTATAAGGTCTTGGGTTCGAATCCCAGCAAATTCGGAAAAACTTCCAGGTTTCTAAAAAGTGCATCAGAACCTCGAGAAAATATAGTAAATAATATTTTGTTGTATTTATGGAAAATGGAGTGCTACTACCTTAAAGAAATTTAACTTTTTTTGCAGAAAACAGATTTTTTTTTTAAATTTTACAGAGGGTTCCGTTATCAAGAAAAACTGAGTGTCCGTTACTTTACGAAGATTTCTGGATAATTTTTTGCCTGTACTTTTCCGTAAATTCACGGACATTTTTTCTAACAGTGTGGTAACAGCCTAGACTTCTCAGTTCTATAAAGTGTACCAGCTGAAGCCGAATGTCCATTGGCTTCAACTGTACATATGTGTAGCACGTGATATCTCCACGACTTGTTTCCTTATTTTTAATGGCTTGCAGTCGTCAAATGTGTGTTAAAACCGCTCTCGTCTAATCACAGTAGGAATGGAGTATACGTTATTGACGTTCAACCTGACCTAGAATCAATACGCGAAATAGTCGTGCTTCTACCCGTAAGTAGAGATGATAGTTAGAGACCTGGAAATTTCACGAATTCATTTGAGAGGACGTAAGATTTCATACTCCTGTACACGTTAATTGATTTTACGATTGTGTCACTGTTGCTGAGAATCTTCCTTGAGGACTGTGAACCAATAGCAGGCCTGACTGAAGACACAGCGGTGCCTTGTCAGATTTACAACTGACCACTCACTGAAGCAGAAGTCATTGTACAAGTAGCTGAAGACACTGCGTGCACAGGAAGCACCACCATCTCTACCCATTAGTAGAGACCCGAAAATTTTGCGAATTAATTGAGAAGATTTTAGATCTCAAACTCCCTCACACCTTAATTACTTGCGCGATTGAGTGACAGGTAATGAAATGCTTTCTTGAGGACTATGGATCAATACCAAACCCGCATGAAAACACTCACAGACTCCCGCGCTACATTGTTACTTGTAAAACTGGCCTCTCACTGGGTCAGCAGCCAATGAACATGTAGCTGAGGATAGCGTGTATATAGGACTGTGCAATCCAGCCGGCCGGGCGTAGAACCCGCGAAATTTGTGCGTTTCTACCCATAAGAAAAAAAATACAACGAAAGCCTCGCACGCTACTTTAGCGCGCTGTGAATAGAGGCGATATGATTTTCGTCGAGCGTGGAACTCTGGTTCTTATCGCTCCGCTGTACCCACGCGTAATACGTGAAAATTTGAAACCGGTACACGAGTCTCTTTACGAAATGTATATATATATAATTGTAGCACCTTTGCGTTCCTCCTAGTTTTATGCTTAATCTTCTGAACAATATTAATGGTGTCTTATTTAGTGGCGGCTCATGGGTTGTTGCCAGGTAGGGCTGCAGTTGCCAAGAACTGTACGGGGTTGTGCGCTGGTTGACTGTACAGCCACTGACACGCTGATGTGTAGGTGCCCCTTACTACTGAGTGGTCACAACACATCTAGTAGCCGGAAAATATTTTATGTTCGTTGGTCTACGGCGCGTTCATCAAGGAGTGTACAGTTCCGACTGTCTGCAGCCCCACCTGGCAACAACCCACGAGCCGCCACTGGTTTTATTTTCTAGACGGACTCGTTCGAGTGGCGCCTGGATTACTGAACGTGTTTTCCCTTTCATTAGCACACCTGACTCGGTTTTTAAATGTTGCGGCGGGCTTTACCTAAGTGATATTTTAAGATTCTGTAACTTGCGTTTGTTTTTCATTAACAAGGCGCTATGCCATAAGTTACGGTTAGTCAAAGTTAACGAAAATACATCGTATTTAACCACATGTGGTTTTAAACCCACTGAAAGTATATAACCGTTGAATTAAAAGTCTTCATAAAACAAAACAAAAAAAAAAAAAAAATTTCTCGAGTGTCGGTGGGAATTGAATTTTTAGCTGTAGAACAGGGATAGGTTTTGGTCAGCGCTTAACATCGATGTCTTAAGTGCTGGCGAGGGATGACATGATGTGAGTATGTAACAGCGCCGGAATGAAATGGCGGGGGAAACGGGAGATCTCCGAGAAAACCGCCGATCAGCCTTATCGTCCGGTACGATTCCCACATGCGAAAACTCGTGGACCGACCCCGCCGGGAGTTGAACCCTGATCGACATAGCGGGAGGCTAGTGCTTTAACCACTGCACCAACCAAGGGCGCCAGCTGTAGTTCACGGAGCGCAAAGCAACCAACCAACAAAAAAAATCGACGTGAATCTGTTGCATAATAATATAGAGGTACGTAAATTTCGCAGATGCATTCCATGTCAGGTTGAACGCCAATTATGTATACTTCATTGTCATGTCTGTGACTTGCTGGCG
The DNA here is from genome assembly GCA_003012365.1 of Medauroidea extradentata. Taxonomy (NCBI): domain Eukaryota; kingdom Metazoa; phylum Arthropoda; class Insecta; order Phasmatodea; family Phasmatidae; genus Medauroidea; species Medauroidea extradentata. Next base: position 14,252 of record PNEQ01071585.1, read on the forward strand.
GCTGTTACGAAACGCGTTTGACTACTGCACGCCAGTAGTAAATAAGGAAATAATGCGAAGTGCTATCGCTTGCTACCTGCCTGTACGGTTATAAGCCAATAGATAATCGATTGTGGCCAGTGGGTGTATAGGACTGACAAGTCTAGGCTGCTGCCAAATGAATCCGCGAAATTGACGTATCTCTAATAATAAACGACTAGCATGGCGAGAATTTCCCCCCCTTCCCACACCCTAAATCTAGCACTAGGTGCTAATTAGTTCTGAAGCAGCGGTACAATGAGTTACTCTTGGTAACATTTTCGAAGCAAATGGGAAACCTCGTCGTGGGAAGGAAATACCCTCTTAAGGGAAATGTTTGCTGTCGATATCAGAAAGATACACAGACGGAAGAAGATCGGATTTCCGGCGAGTGGAAGTGGGGCGAGGGTGAAGTGCGGTCGCATCGTCGAGTGGCGCGAACATGTCTGCGGGAGTCGCCGCCAGGAGCGCTGGTGTCGCGCTAATCCGCGGCCGTGGTGCGCAGGCACGCTTGCCAACATCAGCTGGCCGCACTTCCCACGAGCCGCGCCGGCTGAACCGCCGTTATTACCGCTATTACTGCGACATTTCCCTCCTCTCTCGTCCCTCCACCAATCAACTTATCTTCCGCATTCTGCCCATTTTGCTTGCCGCCACGGAAACGGTGCTTCAAATATGGAAAATAATTACCTATCAGTAGATACAATTTAAATAAGTCATAACTTTCAAACAAAAAAGAGTTTTACGTGAAATTTATTGAGGAATGTTGCCTCACTCAGTGATTTTGCGAAATCTTTCGTTTGACACTAATATAGAAAATGTAACGTTAAAAGTCACATTTAAGAAAGTTACGAGTGAATATACTTTATAAATAAAATTTCCATCACAGTATTCCTTACGAAATTTTGCCTACGGCGGTTTTTTTAAAATAGTTAACTTTAAATTTCATCCCTCGTAATTTTTTACGTGATTTAAAATTTAGTAAAAATCTTGACATTAGTGAACAGTTCCATATCTAATTTTAAAAAGCATTCAAAATTGTTGAATTATTAAAATACCAAGTATTTGTCTCAAAACTGAGTTAAATCAATATGCTATACTAATACAGAAAATACTTTTGAAAAATGGTAATGAAATCTTGCAATGGTGTATGCCATCGCGATATGCCACTAAGTCATATACCTTAATAAAAATGTTAAAAATGTGTTCCCGCGATTATTTTGTTGGTCAGTTCTTTTAACAATACCTTGCTGTAATCCTATACATACAGTAAAAGAGGAATTATTTTAATTATGTAAGCAATCTAATTTTTATTTTCTGCATTAAAGTAGTTAATTTGTATTGCAGTAGTGAAATAAAGAAAAAAATATGTTTAGTAGTTTTTTTTTTCAATTTGCTTAAAATCGTAAAAATGCAAATATTCAATTTATTTAATTAATGTTTTACAATTACATAAAATTTAATTTAATTTTAAAGGCCAGTGCAATATAGCCCCGGTCTTCAGATCGTTTTGTAAAAGCATACATATACAGAGAGAATAAAAAAACTCCCGGATAACAGAGTGTGGATGAAGTACACCGCACCAAATTCCCGCGAATAGCTAAATATACTATAGCGGTTACACACTGTGGTCTGTCGGAGTGAAAGTCTGTTAGTATGAAATGTTTTTATATTTGTAACATTCTGCTCAGTGAAACATGTTTTACTAATACAGGAAATATTTGTCAAGTTGGATTACACTACATCACAGTAATTCACGCAGCACTAATCATAGAGTAAATACTTTACTAGCATAGCAAGTCTCTTTAACAGAGTCTTATATCTATAAACGTCTTAAGGCGGCCGCCTGATTGGCTCTCGAGCTATGTGCACCGTGTTCGGAGTTACGTTTTTTCTCAGAGACCAGTAAACGTGCGTCTACAATGCTTATCTACGAAGAGAAAAGACACGTCACACTACTTGTGAATGTGGCTTTCAGAAAACCACGCACATTGGAAGCATTATTTTAAGGTCCTCAAACTTGGCTAAAATCGGCTTTTTCGTACGGTAGTTTCTCAAGATATACGAAAGTTTACAAGTACACTGGAATTTGCTACCGTGATGCATTCAATAAAATGATAGGGTCCCTGCTTTAAGTTCCACAGTAAAAAACACTGCGCGCGCGTTTACGACTTTGGCCGTACAGGCGATATCACAATACATGTGCCGGCCAACGTCGCCCGTAGCGCCTTATCGATTTTCGCCTCACACGTACAAACATACCCTTACCAGACGGCAGCCTTAACAATTCATCGCTTACCTGGAATTATGTCGGAAGCCGTTTCAACTATATCTACCAATGATGCTACGTACTCAACCGTAAAGTTTCATTTGAAAATTAATTCTGAGAAATGTGTGTTGTTTTGTCTAGAACACACAAACAGTTGTCAAAATTGGGTATGCTATACGAACAATCAACGTAAGTTCTGGCTTAGGCCTATAGGATTTTCCATGTCCAACTGCAGGATTTAAATCCACGTTTACCACTGAGTGAAGTACATTGTCTTCATAACAAAATACAATCGAAGGGGAAAAAAACTTATCAAGGAAATTAGTTACCTTCCATGTAAACATGAGATTCGTTCGAAGTGATAACCGCAAGAGTGTTTTAGATATACACTCTAAAAATAGTTTGTAAGTTTGACATACGTGCGTATAGGAGCGCTAAGAAAGTAGGTATTTTAGAATTGTTTCCCAGACATCCATAGTAGCAATCCCAAACTTTTTTTACAAAACAGTCAAATGTATACTAAAATTACCAGACTTGAATTGTAACAACTATAAAAGTTTGCCTATTTACAAGACGGAAGTATGATAACTGTCCCGTACTGTGTTTAGGTTAATTATTTCCTAAACCTTATAGGAAGTTATTTTTTCAGTGTACGCATGAAGTTTGGCAATTATTGGGTGTGTTGTATTTCGCTTGGCTGCAAAGAGATTTTATTGTGTTTGCACGAGACTGTACCAGCGTGTCTCTTTTGGTGTTGTCCCGAAGAAAAGTCAAAACTAGGTCACGACAGTTGCCCACCCTCTACAACTAGGACTACGCAATCAAACATTCTAAACAATGTTTCGCTTTATTAATACGTAAATAAACAACCAACGCATTTAAGAAGCTCACTCACGCCTAGATATACGAGACTAAGTTTAATTCTACTACAGGTTAGAAAGACCAATGTTAAAAGTTTGGCACAGCGAAAATGTCTGCCGCTTGAGCGCTGTTATCAGTAATTGGTGTAAACTGAACAATCACAGAACTTTCCTGAATTTTAAGTTACATTAAGGTGATGCTTTAAAAAGGAAAATTGGTGTCTTTCCTCTTTAAAATTAAGTTAAATGACTCCTTTTATTTTCAAGCCTATTTATGATTAATTTTACTAAGGTTTCGTATTTTTCTGATCCAATAGCGATAGCAACGAAATTAACGGCAGAAAATTTCCCGGTTCCACACTCTCCCATAAGAAAACACATTTTCTTTCGAACCTGTGATAGAATTAAGCTTAACGAGTCTGACATAACTTTCAGGTGTAAGCCTGTACCACAGCCTCGATTTTTGTCCTTTGTGACAAATCGCAACAGTGTAAACGATTAAAATTGTCACCCGAAAATTGTTACCATACAAATGACAGAGCATTTAGTACAGAACAAGATTTCCCATAAGACCAACCTCGGTCATGGACTAAGACACATGTTCTGTAAGTGGCGTAGATTGATTGCAATTTACAATGCATATGTTAATGAATATTAAATGTACTATAATAAATTTTAGGAAATTACATGACCGATCGTCAACTGGTTTGTATTTATTTTCTGCTAAATTTTTCACATTAAGACTCCCACCCGGATGGTTCGATTCCCGGATTTTCGCATGTGGGAATCGTGCCGGATGATGCCGCTGATCGGCGGGTTTGCTCGAAGATCTCCTATTTTCCCTGTCCCTTCATTCCGGTGCCGCTCCATACTCACCTCACGCCATCCTCACCAGCGCTAAGGACCTAGATGTTTGATGCTGACCAAGATCTCTTCACTCAACTTAAGACATTTTAGTGTTAACAAAAATTTAGTCACTGTACACATAAAATAAAATTTTAGTACAGCAGTTAGTAAGTGTCTCAAGCAAAAATCTACAACGCAGTAGGGTCACCAATTGCTCCAGGCTGTTAGAATGAGTTTTGTACGATTTGTTTTATTTTCATACTCATTGCTTTGTTGTAACTTGTGTCTGTATTGTCTGTCAGTTGTTTTTCCCCTTTTGATTAAATTTGTTAAGCTATTAATTCCTTTTTTTAATACTTTGTTTCCTAAAGCTTTTTGTACTTATCTAAAACAACATTTACTGTTTCTAATCTTGTGTATCTGGTATTTGTGGCTTAGTAATGTAGTTTGATATTTTGTATTTAGCTAGTTTGTAACTTTGTATTTGTTAATGTACCAACAATGTAATAGTGGTTAAGTGTAAGAAAATGCTGGTGCCTTAACTTCGCCATTGTAACTAAGCCGTAAATAAAATACAATAAATAAATAAATAAAATTAATTAATATATTAAAGAAAAGTTTCTAATATTTATCACAAAATGTGTTTCAGAAACATTGAAATTTTGTAAATACGCATTGGACAAATACATTTGGGAGCAGAGGGGGCATTAAGTTCCATATTAAGCTGACATCTGAAATTTATTGCAACGTGTTCGGAGAAAGTTTTTAAAGAGATACTACTAAACATGCTTTCGAAAAAACACACTTCAGACTGTGCCGAAATCATATTGTTAAGCCACCATGTTCATTAAAACACAGTTTCGAAGCCCTACTAAGTAGCTAAAAAGTGCCTTTACAGACGTCCATACTTCAGTCTGTACTAACTGGACCTCCAGCGGCACCATACATGAGATACATATCAGCCATTTCTGCGTACGTGTACTGTATCTCCATGTTGCGCACCAACAGTGCAATGCCACCCTGACACACGTGCTAGCGGTGCTTCTTGAACGATGCGCGCGCAACTGTCTCGTACGACCAACCTTGTAACGCGGGTTGCTTACCTGGCAGGCAACCAAGTGCATCCTAGCAACTCTTTTTGCGTTAAAAAAAAAAAAAAAAAAAAAAAAAAAAAAAAAAAAAAAAAAAAAAAAAAAAAAAAAAAAAAAAAAAAAAAAAAAAAAAAAAAAAAAAAAAACGTTTATCATTAAAGTGTTCCGTGAAAGTTATGTGTATTGTTTTTTTTGTGTGTGTATTACTTCTTCGAAAGCAACAAAAATACCCAAACGAATGCCGGAATGAATCTTTAACAAAGACCATGGCTAATTCCTTTCCAGATTCCTAGTATCTCTAATGAACTTGGATTTCAACGAAACGTTCAGCTTCTTTACAAAAAAAATCACAATTTACAATAAAATGCACTGCAGCAACAATACAATACCTGGCATGTAGTCAACAACTGCTACTCTCGCGAAGGGGTACGCACAGAATGGTTATAAATGTATTTTGTAATCAGAAAAATGTACCTTGTGCTGCAGTTCTTTAAAAGCGTGTCTCAAATTTAAGTCAAGGAAACTTCAACAAATAAAACTTAAATACTACAGCTCCATACACACATATGCCCAGCACATACCTTCATCTCTGGCGCATTTCAGGTGTGAATTTATGTAACAAGCAACCGATGTTCAGGTGCCTACGATGCTATAATCGATTTGCACAAGTTGTAGTGCTCTCCTCACATGCAGTGTATTGCAGCCATTGACCAGGGTATGAAGTTGAAACAAGAGGACCTTTTTTGTTACATAGGATCTACTGTTTAGAAAAGCAACATAAAATGTTCACAAATCCCAACGGCACAAAAGTTGTGGTCAATAAGAGGGTGGCAACTCCTGTTATTTTCATGAAGGGGAGAGTTTTAAAGTGTGGTTTCTTCACGGGTTAAATTTTTCGATAGCAGTAATCATTGTGCGAAGAATTATAATTTATCTCCATGTGGTTTCCGATATTTTGCAAAAATAAAAAAAACATTTAAAAAATCGATTTTCAAGGGTTAATATCTCCCTTAAATATAGCGCTAGGCGAAAATAGCTTTACGTAATTATACCTAATTTTTTATAATGACTCACAATCTCACCATTTGTACCTGTAGTTCAGGAACGCCTTGTATATACAGGATGAGTCGTTATTAGTTGCTAACCCGGCAAGAGTGAATTCCTGACGTCAAATAAATAGGGAAACAATAATACGACATTGGACCTATTGTGACGTATGACGGAGTTCTACGCCCTCAAAGGTGAAGCTGGGAAATGTGTATTTGGACAATAATATCTTATTACTATGCAATTAAGTAACGAAATTTCGTACACAGGTTACTGGTGTAGGGATAGACAACATCAAAAAATGATGTTACAAAAAGAACATCTCTTCATATTTTAACTAGGGGTTGACAACCCCTTTATGCTTAGAACTTTGTAACCCTTGACTTGAAGTGACCGGACATGACATGTAGGTGATCAGTATTTAAACATTAGAAAAAAAAGATCACCTTTTGAAAAACTGCTAATGTGAACTGTTTCCTCAGAAGTCACATTGCGGTGGCCTGGGAGGTAGGCAGCCAGCAACAGTGTTGTGCTTGACGTGTCAGTACACTACAAGACTCACATTCGTATTACTCGTTTGTAAATGGTCAAATTTATTAATTGAAAAAAAAAATGAACAAGCTTTCGATAAGTTATTAGTTGTTTAATTTGAATATGAATAGATTGCGTAGTTTTACAGCGTATGCTCTAAATGCGCACGCATATCCTAAATGCTGGAATGCGACCCTCGTAAGACAGGTGCGCATACTGCAAAATACCAGGATTAGCCTTTATAGTGCGACATGCATCTTGAATACGTCATCAGACTTTGTCTACATTGACCACTTCAGTTGCATGAAAGAAATTGGCTGGGTTAAGGCCTCGCTGTTTAGTTAAGCTGTGGTTTAGAAAATATTTTTAACGCAAATTAATACACATATCGGAAATTTATTCAAGCAGTTTTAACACTTATATATCATGGTTTGTATCTGAATTTTTCTGTTGCAATACACCAAATAGATTTTTAGATTTTTGCCTCGGAAATAGCACATATTTTGTAATCAAAATAAGCCAAAAGGGAGCAAAATAATTTTTTGCTAGCAAACGGTACATTATTAAAATAAAAACCGCTCTGGCAAAATTGTGTATCGTATGACTGTACACAGTCTCAAATTTTTTTCAAAGCATTTGGTTAAAAAATATTTAAGTAATTTGCAATTGTTTGAAATAAATGAATGATCATGAGTTAAGGCCAGTGATCTTCATGGCCACCCTACTGACCCACCATGGCCACTCCGTCGCACAAGGTACAGCAAATCCAAGTATTACCTTACTGTGCGACCACAACAAGACAGTACACCATTGTACACGTATAACTTGTCGACTCTTACATTCAGTGGTAATTCTTCAGGTAGTTGTGGCAGGTCTTCTTCCATTAAGTGTCGATATGCAGATCCAGAGAAACGTGCGGGAAGGATGTGTTGTCCAATTAGAATCTCATCGGTGAGTCCCGCCCAAAAATTGGCAGGAAACCGCAATTTAAGTGAGATTCCTCTGTTGCATGAGGATTGATATGAGCCCACACCCACTCGTGTGTGTTGACACAAGTTTTGTAACTTAATTGCATATGACGACGATATTATTGTCAAATTACACGTTTTTCACCTTTAAACTTTGAGAGTGTATAACTCCGTCATATCGTTGGCTTACTTCTAGAACCTCGTAAGTTCAGATTTTCCAAATTTTATATTCCAGATGGATTTGGTGCTAATTTTCATGGTGCTTCTAATGTTAAAATCTGCTAAATCGACTGTGCATTAGCTTTCATTTATGTTCAGATTAAAAAAACCTCTTATGTATGGTGCAGCATGACTACGAAGATTTTCTTTTTCCTCGTCTGTAAAATTTGCTGAAATGGACTTACGAGGCTTTAAAAGTAAGCCAACGATATGTTACAATAGGCCCAATATTGTGTTATCGTTTTCCTATTTATTTGAAATCAGCAATTTACTCTTGCCGGTTTATCAACTCGTCCAGTATATATATAATACCTCTTCGTGGATAAGTAGCTACATATCAACATACCCACATAGAACTACGCAGCTATTTTACATACCTGCCCACCTACTGCGTATATACCATGACTACCTAACTAGCTATATATAAATACAAACGTGCGTACACATAAAATCTACCATCATGACTATAAGCTGCACAACTATCAAACATCACAGCGAAGACCCAGGCGATCACGGCAGCCTTATCTCAGCCGTGCTGGCCACGGTCTGTCCGGAAGCCATGTCCCGCTGGGAGCAACGTGGCGAGAGAAGCTCGGAGAGGGCGGCTGGCCGCGTCGATATGAGAGGCGGCTCTTATCGCCGACTACGTAATCCGCACTCGACGAGGACCTCTCGCGAGTAATTGCGGTGCCAGAGGCAGATGACGGTCGCTACTTCCGGCCTTCCCGGGGCTCTGACATGTGGCCCGGGGTCTTCTTGCGCAGAGTCCTAGCTGCCCCTGGCGGCACTGCAGCCCCGGGTACACCAACAACTTGCCTTCCTCCGCCCGGCCTACGTAGCGCCAGTCTACGATGCGAGTAGTCCTGGGTTCTAAATCATGGATAGGCGGCATGGCTGTTGTGTTTTCCCTTCATTTCACCTTGCCCTCATCGGCTCTTAAGGATGTTCAAGAGCGATAAAATCATAATTTTATATCTTTATGAAATACTGTTAGTTTTGTATACGATACTTGTAAGTGCAGTTTCCGCTTACGAAACAATTTTAGCTGGCGTAGTTTTCTCATAACGGTGCGTCAAATTCAAAATTGGCATTGTATGCTGCCATGCAAATAGTGAAAACCAATTAACTTACGTACGTGAAATAATTTACAGTGAAATGACATACTAAAAGCTACGTAACAAATAATTTGAAGGGAAAAAAATCCCGCAAACGGCTTTTGTATTTTTTCTGTACTTTTGTGATTTTTTTAAAATTCAAAACACTACGTTGTGGATATTTTTAACGTTTTATTGCAAAGCTCAAGGGATGTAAGTTCACAGTGACTTATTTTTTTTTACGTTAGTCAGTTGGTTTTCACTATTTGCATGGCAGCGATGCAAGCAAATTTTGACTTTGACATCCCGTTATAAGAAAACTATGAGACCTAATATTGTTTCGCAAGAGTAAAATGTACTCACAAGTATCGTCTACAAAGTAACAAAATTTCATAGAAATATAAAATTATGGTTTTATCGCTCTTGAACATCCTTAAGGGGCCTCCCTACCTGCGCTTGAAATTCGTTACGGTGAGTTGCGATTATTCTTTTTTTAACGAAACTACTAAACGAAAAAAAAAAACACTTCAAACTAAGTCACAATAGTTTCGAAATGTCTGCACATTTATTTAAAACTTCATTTTCGGGCCCCTCGAAATTGGCGAAAATGGGGTTTTCGCACTGCTGTATCTGTATAAATAACAACAGGAATATAAAAACACAACTATAGAAACAAGCGCTAGACTTTGAACTACGCTGGCCATAAATAAAATAATGTGGTCACCGCTTAAAGTCCCATAGGAAAAAAAATAATAGTAAAGCACTGCACAGCAGCTGAGTGACTTACGCGGAGAGGCGATAATGCATTACATACGACGGTCAACGGCAACCCTACCACTTCTGCCTCACACACACACAAACGCAGCTTATCTAGGTAGGCCCCTTAAGGCAATGCTCTCTATTTTCTAATATTTTAGTGATATTAATTTTTTACGCCTGAACGAGAGCAAATATCAAAACACTGTTTGGCAGTTTTGTTTGAAGTCGTCTTATCCATGTTGGATGATTTTTTTCAAGGCAGTTAACTCTATGGTTTTATCTAATTAATTAACTAACGTGATTCTGGTTAATGGCCTTAGTCGAAATTGTATAATTCATTTTTTTGAAGAAAGTAGTATACATCACTGCTAAAACCATTTCAAACAAAACTGCCAGACAGGTGTTTAATATCTGTTCTCGTTTAAGTTTAAAATAATAATTATCGCGAAAACAGCACAAAGAAGAGAGCATTGCCTTAAGACTTTGTTGTTAAAAGGCTGCAAAAACCCTTACACCTTTCACTGGCACCCAGTCTGTCCTCTGCACTGATCCTTCACATCACCACCGAGCGAGAAGTTAAGATATTTTGGTCAGTGCTAAGTGTGGACTCTCACTTCCACTTCTCCAGTTGAAATATAACATTGTCCTCACTGAGATTGCTACACATTTCTTATTATAGTGTTATAACGTCAGACAGCTGCCATTCGGTGTAGTCACCAATTGTTGTATGGACATTAACATGAAAACAATGAAACAGGTAACTTATGTTCGACCAGTGCATCAGCCACTGTACTGGCCTCTTGATTCGGTATGGGAAGAACCTCTGGCCATTTGGTGAAGTAGTCCTGCACCACCAACAAGTACCGATTGTTTCTCTCGGTTACTGGCAAGGGACCCAAGATGTCGACCGCCATTCTCTCGAATGGGGCACCGACATTGTACTTCTGGAGACGACCTCGGCCT
>PNEQ01071586.1:0-17455 GCA_003012365.1 Medauroidea extradentata
TTTAAAATGAGACCTTGCACAAGTCTGTAGCTCTAATAGATTCGTAGAAAATAGCATTTGAAGTTACAACGACAGAGTGATTTTTAAGCTTTTTGGAATTAAAAAAAAATTCATAACTCCAAAAATGACAGTCCCAAAAATCTAAAAAAATTAATTTTGTCTTACATAGCTGTGAGGAACACACAGCTCAAAAATGAACCATATTCGTGACATTAAGTTCTAAAATAATTCTCTCATTGGTTGATTTGACATGGAATGACCCTGTATCAAGATGTGGTAGCACTACAGAGAGTATCTCGGCACTCGTAGATGCCCACCTACAGCTTTCGGTTCGACATCTCCTGTCTTACGTTAGGGACACAGGCCACTTTCTGGAATGTGTGAGGAACCTGGACACCATCCCACATGATGTCTACCTGGTGACAATAGATGTTTCTCTGTATAACAATATCCCACTCTCATCTGGACTGTCTGCAATTGAATACTAAGTGAATCAGAAACCTCCCAACAGCAAGCCATCTACAGCATTCTTGGTAGACCTAGCCAGATTCACACCGACCAACAATTTTAGATTTCAAGACCAACACTTCTGCAGATTAAGGGGACAGCCATGGACACCCGAATGGTTCTCTCCTATGCTAACCTATTCGTTGGCAAGTTATAATGAATTTGAGAACATAATGAATTTGAGAACAGTTATGTGTGTGGCGCCGGAAGTGACCGTCCAGGGTAGGTCATGAGTGATTTGCAGCCATATTTCTCTGGGCAGTTCATCACAGGCTCTTGGCGAGGTATGATGCTGTCCGTGTACCTATGCTCCATTGTTGTTACACTGAAGTAGTTTGCCATAGTTTATTCAATACATCGGATCATCGTATTCTTATACACGTTTTTTCCAAATATTTCCCAGGCAAGTACCATACTGCTTTTCTTACTAATTATTACCATAATCGGTACTTTTAACATAACACCATGTGTCGCTGTATTCATGCCACGTGGCTAGGGACATTGTAATTGGCAGTTGTCCACACGTCAATTAAGTTTATTTAGTGTTTTTAAGTGTCGTTGTGTCAGGGTTTATTTGTATTATTCAGCCACGTAATTATGTATTACATTTATGTGCCAGTTATTATATATTGCCAGTTTTGTGATATCACATGCGTATCACCAACGCTGCCATTACCATCCTTGTAGAGTGAACAAAGGGAAATAGTGCATACATCCATACATCTACATAGTTTGTTATCGTTTTAATACAGTTCACGTAAGTCACATCTCATTTCTTGCATGTAACCACATTCATCAGCGAGTACCAGTGTCGTCATTGTGCCAACAATCACCATACCATAGCGTATCTTGGAATGGGTTCAACCTTACGATTGCATAGTTGGGAATTGCTGTGTACATTCGTCATCCTTGCCCGCATCCCGAGCAAAACTGATGTCCACCACAGTGGCCATCAGTTCTCTACTCTACTGGGAGCTGCATTTTCAAATGCAGTGGAAGCACCAGCACAACCCTGCATTCAACTCATATAGCACATATAGGCCAGAGCACAGTTTCCTTCCACAACCACACAGCAGACTAACGTAACATTAATTAATTCAGGCACGTTTTGCAACCAGTCCATAATAAATAATTGTGAAAGGGATAATTGTTTACATGCTATTCAACCCTATCATACTGCCATGTTCATGCCAGATAAGTAAAATCAGCATATCACCGCACCTGGACGAGACCATTACTAGTCACGCGACCTTAACACCCATCCCTAGGATAAGAGAGTCTCTAAATATGATTCTGGGGACTATCTCTGGTGCCCACCTCCATAATCATCATCATCAACTCATTTTCTTAATTTGATCATGTCTCGTACCAACTGTGGCTGTGTCGCCCTGAACATGGAGCTATAACGACTTTTAGCTTCACGCTATCGCAACACTTCCCAACGGTGTCAACCTTCTTTCTTGTAAACCTAACAATATTTATCTTTCTCGTGTTCATTTTCAATTTGTTCTCTTAATTTCTTAAGAGTACAATATTTTTTCATAGCTTTTATGTAGACTTATAATTTGGTTAGGTTTATTGGTAAGTAAACTTTCGGACATAATTTTTTTATAATATGTTAAGTTTAAGTTAGTTCTCAGGTAATACTTAACAAATTTTTCACTAATTTATTCTTCCTTAATTTCTAGAAATATGTCGTAGTTCATATCAAATTTATTAGCATGTAAGTGTTGTTAAGATCAATTTATTTAGTAATTCATTGTGATATTGTCTCATGATTCCTGTTATAATCTTAAATTTTATGCAACAAAATAAGAATTGCTTGACATCTGTTGGAGTGATCACAGTTTTGGCCGTTCTAAAATTTAAGTTAAGGATTCATGAAAGTAAATGGTTATGTCTATGTTGCTAACTCTTTTTAGTTTGTAAAATATTTTGTTTGGTTGGAATGTTATGACTCGGTTTGTTATGATTTCAGGCAATGTATGTGTTGTTTTCGTGATAGTAAGAACTTTGAAAGATTTAATGTTTTGACTCAGAGTATCATATCACTTGCTATTTGTCAGCTTCGAGACATAAAAGAGGAATTAGTGAAAGCAAGACTTTCCTGCAGAGATGATGGTGAGGGGAATACAGCAGATAAAGATAAGGATAGTGGTAGTGGGACCAAGGAGAATCTTTCAAGTAAAGAGGTGACAGTTGATGTTGTTGGGGATGTAGATAAACCAGGCGAGAGCAAGGATGATGATGAGACCTGTTCAAAAAAGGAGAGTAAAAAAAGTGCTGAGGATTGCCGTGAGCAACATGAAAAATCTGATACTGATGAGGAGGTTTGGAACATCGAGGAAAAAGAAAAATTGATACATTTCCTGGCAAAGATTTTCTTGCTCAACTTCCCCTTGTATGTTGCCTACAAACATGGAATGCAGTCGAAGATGGAGGACATAACGCAACAGGAGGCCGGTAGCCTCAGCATGTTCTGCGATCTGCATGATCCTGAGATACCAGTGTACCTGTTACGCAACGTTTGTTTATTCTGCAAGGCGGGGGGAGTTCATGCCATGACTTCCTGCTTCGAAGTGCAGAACCCCGACTTGCTGCCGGTTCCTATTGCACATGCCATCATTGCAGTCGTGTGCAACCTGAAGTTGTGGCTGAATATACGTTCCATTGTGCAGCTATTTGTGCCACTTCGCGCTAGGGTGTTGCGGTACATGTGCTGCCTGGCAGACAAGGATCTACGCACACCAGGAATCAAGTCAATGGCTGGTAAGAGGATATGTTCAGTTTATGCATGTGTTGATGTGTTCATGCTTGAATCTGTGCGATTTGTAGCTTGCCTGAAGTGTGGCTTAGAATTTTGTGGTTAAATTTAATTTACTATGAGATTTGGAATTAGCTTTGTTCAGATATTTCCCTGGTGAGAGTCAACCTGTGTTATGTTAAGAAACACTTAAGTATGTCACCTGCGAATTTGGGTCGGACACTCATATGATTGAAACATTCTCTGTAAATGCTAGTCTGCCACTTGGTACTTGCATAGGAATATTGTCTATTTTGCCCACACATAACCATTCTGTTTAATGAATGATTGCCTTCCCAACACATGTGCTGTTCTCATATGCATTACAGGCAGCTATGTTAATGTTTCATCTAGAATACCATTAACTTATGGCATACCTCAAAATGTTGAAGACATTTTTAATGATTAGCTTAATTTTGTTAGGCCGTCAACAGTGTATTGAAACATTATGGCATTGACTGCTGGTAGCGTTATACAACATAGTGTATTGTTTGTTAACAGATGCCATCCATATTAAGTAGACAGCAATGGTTTCGACCTCCATTGTAAAGCTAGTTCGGTAATATTAAATTTATGTGGTGTATACCCAAGGCATTGTTTTCATTACTGAGGTTATTAAGAGTTTATTTAAATTTATAATTAGTGAATTCCACAGTAAAGTGATACTCATGCTGGGCAATGCTTGTTCATAACCTAGTATGGAAATGTCGCCAACCACCAACAGGAACATTAAGTTAGAAAATGTATGGCTATTTATTTTCTTTATTTTCCTTAACTTCTCCTTCCCACAAAGTATCTAACAAATCTGTGTAGCAACGGTATTTCTGTATTACAAAATGTAAATACTGAACTTGTGTGAAACAACTGTCACTTTGAAAACCAGCTATGTGAGTGACTGGAAACAAAGTGTACAAATCTGACAGTCACTGGATGTTAAAATTCTTGACCGGTATGCTGTGAAGAAGTTTCACAATTTGTAGATCATGTTCCAGGGGCTAGTTTCGTATTTCACTCGCAATTTATTCAAGAGACATATGACACGTTAGGTTGAGAATGTGACCCATACAATATCTCTTCCCCCTTTTAGTCTGTGCTCATGTTCACAATTCTCCCTCCCCTTCCCATGCTTACAAAGATGGGTGACTTTCACTGCCCTATTTCTTCAAAATGTTCAAGTTTGTTGGCTAACTTTGGTTGTCTGTTTATCTGCGGACAATATTAATGCCATTTTGTAGTTGTGATTACTTCACTAAGAAAATATGTTTTCAAATGTGTATTTTAAATGAGATACAGTAGGAAAGAAAGAAAATTACTGGTTAAGCCTGCTGAATTTTTTTACTGATTGGTATAAACCACCTTTCTCAAACTCTTTAACTAGGCTGATGGGGAAAAATTATAATGACTTTCATTAAGTTATGAATCCAAAACCAAGCTGCACGAGTTCATTGGAGCTTCTCTTAGATGTTTTTCATTTGGAATAATGTATAAAGTTGTTCTTCTTTTAAAAACGTTAAAAATTGGCTGAAAACATGAACAGTTATTTTAGAGTATGTTACCACTTGCGTTATTAGGTACAGGATGATGTTTTTATTGGACAGAAAAAGTTATTCCAAGAGTGATTTGTAGCAAAGTCTTTTGCATGTACTGTTTCCAGTTATTTTTACAATGTCACTTTGTTCAATCCGTAAAGGTAATTGTCTATCATCATCTTTCATTGTGAGATGCGAAGCTTGCTACTTAAGAAAATTATGCTGTATCAGCAGCTTCATATTTTAGTCCATGTGGAGTAAGTTCATTCTTGTGGGTTAATTACGTAATACCGGTAAGTAAATGTGATGATGCTCTTTGAGAATACAATTCCAGTGTTGTTTTACCTGTTGTGTAGTAGGAGAAGTTGTGTTTATATCAGCTGCAATTTGCTGGCCCTATAGGCTCTGGGGGCCCTGAAACTACCAGACTATTGGGGCAGGGCAGGGGTAGGTTACACCACTGCATAAAGGCACATTGGTAAGTTTCTAGCTCACATGCTAACATTGTGGGTATGATAATTGAGATGTCAGCTAACAGTGCAAAGAATCTACTGTTCAAATCTCAATCTCAAATATAGCATAGTTGAATGTATATATGGTTGGTGTTAGGGTTTTGTGTGGCATATAAGCCATTCTCACCTCCTGAGTGTAGCATGACAGCTGATAAAATGTTATCACATTCTAATTTTTTTACTTAAAATATTCTCATGTGCTGATGTTAGTTTTGTAAAAGTTTAGGCTGTTTGGAAACCCGCAAAATATAATTCAGCATTTGAATCCTTTGTTAAAACTGCTTATTTACAAACAAAACATTGGGGTGACCACCATTAATTGATTACAACTTTTTCGTCATGTGAAATGGTCATTTTATGTGGTAGTCATGCCCGGTATATCTTACTAGTAAAAACAAGGTGCTGTTGGTGCAAGTGGCCAGCCCGTACGGTTTCCTTTAAAAGTGCACACAAAGATGTCAGCGCTACGTGACAATTCCTTGTATGTAAGCAGTACTTCATACTTTAGTTAGGCTTTTTGTTGTAGTATATAATTGTCATCATTTTTCACACCAGTAGGCCGAGCATGGTTCATATTTTCACCTTGTCATCAGAACGTTACGTCAATAGAAAGACATTTTGTCAAAAAAGTTAGCATGGTTCAGTTTGTCGCCTGTCAAAGCGTTTCAGATTAACGACACGGCCATCAATGCACTGACACTGTATTTTAGTGTGTCAAGAGGCAACAATGTGCATATTTAAAATAAACATCAATAGAAACAATGCCATATTCACAGTTTCAAGTGATTAAAGATATTTTTAACCAAAACAAAGCCTGCACACAGTATAAACAAAAAGTGCAAATATAAACTTAAAGCTCAATTACTGTATATGTACCATTACCTATAGCGTGACCATACAGCTGTAACCTATACTGATAGCTAATACCAAAATAAATAATTAATACAGTTTGTAATCAATATTTTTGAAAACAAAAACCAAAATTTTTAACTAATGCATATTAGGTACTTATTGGCACTGTATTATTGTACGTGTGTGATTTGTCTGTAATTTTAACATGTTTGTTTAACCAAACAGGGTGGGGTAGAATCATATACCGGTATTTTAAATAAATATTCTTGCCTTGATTCTGTAGCACAAAATGGATAGGACAAAATCATTCTTTGATAAAAATATCCTAAGAAACCCGCGTTCATATGCATCATAGTTAACTTTCACAATCATTAGTACCGTTTATATTGGCAAATAACCTATAAGTGTTGTACCTTACAGATGTCAACAAAAACTATTAAAATGTTTGTAATTTTTAGCAGCACGTTTACTATGTGTATACGTTGTCTTTGTTCCCAGATATCGAAAACAATTATAATTTTTTATCGTGTATAGAGTCTAGGGGGACGCAAAATATATTTTTCCTTTACTATGGGGTAAATATTTATTTACATTTTTTTAATTTACTGAAGAATGGTAATTTTTGTATTCTGTTCATTATTTATTAAAAATTTTCTGTCATGAAATTATTTTGTCCTAGTAAATCTAACGTAGACTTGAAAATCATATGATATGTATTGAAATGTTAAAAATTCTGTTAAGCTTAATTTAGCATGTTTTATTTCACATTGCTCATATAAACACCTAAATGAAGATATAAGAAACAGTGGTCAAGTGCTGATATTTGTACTGAAAAATTTTGGGAGGAGATCAGTAAAACATTTATATTTTTTTTTTTGTTTTGCTACTAACTAAGGTCGGCAGCAACACCACTACTATAATGATGTATGCACTAGCGTGTGAAATTAAATATTAACAGCAAACCCCATACGACTGCCACAGAATATCATCATTTGATCTCAGTTTCTTCCTGTCTTGTTCACACGTTTATCAAATTATCACGTTTAAATAAAAATACAGGTTAAGTGCAAACCACACAATTCTAGTTACAGTTGTTTAATATTTTGGTTCACAGAGTTTTTCTATTGGTCGTAACTTGAAAGTAGATTCTCCAACACACAAAAATAACACTTCTCTACTGTAAATTTCGTACCAACCTGTGCATATATTCGTCTTTGGAACCGTCGCTAATTAGATGCAATAATTTTTATAGAAACATTATATCACAAAGATCCGTGCTCACATTTTCGCGCAGCCATCATGACACTAGTGTAGTTCTAGCATCATGTTGAAGTTATACCACGGTTTCTTCTAAAAGAGGCTGTTCGGCCTATAGTTCACCTTCCGAAATATTTATGGAAAGTTTCCGAATAGCTGTGTATACTTCCTGGGGTAACATACTCTAGGCAAACTGCATTTAAGAATACTTTGTAAGAATACACACATCTCTCCCCAAAGTTGACACTAGTTGAAGGAGGTATTATGTAAGATATTGTTTTACGTCTTTGGAATATGAAAACTATGTTTTATGACAATATGGTCCAAATACACAAATTGTTTACTATTCAATTAGAGTAAAAAGAGTTGATTCTAGCATTTGTTATACTTACAATACATAAGGTATTTAGGGGAGGGTGTAACATTTACAGTCACATTAGCAGATGAAAAATTCATTGGCTTAGTAACAGTGCACTGCATACTTCAGGTAATGGTAGGTAATGCACATGGTAGTGCTGCATAATGTAATGTTTACAGGAGGTGTTCATACACACCTACTTTTGCAGCACTGCATCTTGCTATGCATACATTGGTTTGATCATGTTCGTGATAGTAACATACCTACTGGGGACTATAGTACCCTTGAAATAATACTGTAGAATTGAAACTATGTTCATAATACACAGCTATCCAAATTATATGTCAACTTCCTGGGTGTTTTTTATCTTTTAAAAGTAGCAGTAACAACTTGACATGTACACCTCATCAAAGGGAGGTCTTTATTTCTTTGATTATTTGCATTTTTTCTAGTTCTTTTGAAAAAAATTTCTGCAAAAAAAATTTTAATTTTTACGACACTTTGACTTATGGAGAAGGCATTGCTGTCCACTGCCTTCAGTATATTTATTTGTCTCTCATAGTTGACTTTTACTGTCTGTGTACAAATATTCCTTGCGTTTCACCTTCCAATAACATGGTTCATGGCCTTAGAGTTACAAAAATTCAGTAAGAAATTACTTAAATAATTCAGTGTATCTGCCATGTGGTCAAATATTCACATTTTCTAGGCTTCTGGGTTTGAACTGTCTTTTGTTTTTTGTCTAGCAATGTTTCGGCTGTCGTTACAGCTGCCATCTTCAGGTTGACTGTAGACCAACAGTTCATCTACTGTCAACCTGAAGATGGCAGCTGCAACAACTGCCGAAATGTCGCAAGACAGAAAACAACAGACACAGCTCAAATTCAGAAGCCTAGAAAATGCAGACAACTGCAGTGATAGCCTGTGAACTATATGAAATAATCATATTGTTTGTGTACGTTGGCTCCCTCCAGGACTCGCAACGTGACTGCATGCTTGACTTGAATCTCCTCACATATTACTATATTTTAGTTTGCCCCGTCGAAACCTGTGGGGACAGAAATCAACAAGAGTTTGATTTTGCCTTGATCAAAATATCTGCACAGTCACAGGTTTCTCCCACATGTGAATTGTTCTACTTGCATAAGTCTAACCTGCACGGGTAAAACATACTAAAAATGTGAGTAAGTGTGGCTGCCTTAACAGACACTGTGCAGATACCTCGACTGAGCAAGTGTCAGGGGTAGATGTGCCAGAAAAACAAGAGATAGAAAATACTACTGCTCAACAATTTATTGTTTATTGTGTGTGATTGTAGGTGCTTTGGGAAGGGGTGAAAAGTAATATAGGTGATTGTCCCTTTCCCGTATCCATCCCTGAGCAGAGTTATGAAACTATCGGACCAAGTATCTTATCAAAGACCTGACAACAGAATAAGTGCAGTTGGCTGTGCAATACCATTGTGTATCACAGAGTTTACCTACGATGCTTAGAAGACACCAGCGAGTATTAGTGATGGAGAAGATGACAGAGATCACACAGTTTCCTGGACTCACTAGTGCTGCCTCGCTGCATTGATTTGTGACTGAACCATAGGACCCTTCAGGTCATTCTGACAAAACAACGCCTGTACATGCAATCTGGTGTTGAAAGAGGTCCTTCAATAAAAGTAAATGTTAGCTTTTATGATTAATACACGCTGGCAATGCTGTGGGAGAACTGCTAGTAAAATTAGATAAATGAATGCAGTAGTCCTTTACTACACCTTAATTGTATTTACATTTGTATAATGTTTTTTATTCTGAAAAGTGTGAAGTACAATCAGTATAAAAACGTTAGCTCGTGGGTTAGAGTATAAATAGAAATGTTCTAAACATTACATAATCGCGTGGCTTTTTTGTAACTTATTTTCTCATTTGCTGCTCACTCTTCTGTCTCTTCCTCTATGAACTCATCGCTGGATTCATGCCTTCTGAGTGATTCCCCTTTCTATTTATGATCAGAATGCCTTTTATACACAACCACTTTCTGTTGTAAAACCAATATGTATTGGACAATGTTTATCAAGTGTTCAGCTAGTGTATCTCAAAAGACACTAAATATTTTGTGCTGCTTATAGTATAATTGCCTAGATGTTTATTGAGGCTTTTGCTTCTCATTCAATGTATCCCATTTTTTAAATAATTAATTAACAGTGCATGTGTCTATAATGATTATGCAATTAAGCAGTGCATGATGTGATTAGTTGTAATGGTATAGTATAGCAGAACATGATTTACAGTACATGTTGGTGGGTGGTAATACAAATATGCAAGTGTTATGATTTATGTTTTTACTACATTTTATTATGCCTTTCGTTAGATTTCATGTGGACTGCAGTGAAGGATCCCGTGGATTCACCACTGACATTCGATCGAGATGGCCTGGATCTTGCGTTTAAATACTTCACCAGCTCAACTCTTACGATGCGGCTGTCAGGAATTGCTCAGATCAACAGTCACATAAGTATGTTCACAGAATTGTGTAACAACGAGGGTAACGCAGAGATGGAAAGTGCCGGTCAGAACTTGGCAAACTGGCTAGTGGAGAAGCAGATCATCTCTCACATTTTTGGCCCGAATTTGCATGTTGAAGTAAGTTTACAATGAGCATGTGTTTGTCAATTAATTATATGTATGTGTTGCATTGTGTTTGGTGTGTTGTAAACCAATTTGTCCTGAGGAGGAGGGAGGGTGTTAGTTTGTGTGCATGCTTAGAAATGTATGTATAGAATGGATATGAACTGTACTGATAAACTTTCTAGAGGGTTTCTTGTGCAAAATGAAGTGGAAATTTATAGGAGACACTCTATGTAAAAAAGAAACAACTTGGCAAACTTGCCAGCAGTACAGGGCCATCAGATAATACAGGATGTATACTGACTGAGAAAAACAGGAAATGTGCAGAAATTCCATTGCTCGGAAACAACGTAGATAATTAGTGCAATGTCAGGAAATTTGTGAGTTTACCCTTTTGATAAAAACTATATGAATATTAAATCTCGAAGTTTTTGCTGTACTGACGATGGAACCACAGAAGTTGGTGTGTAATCTTGATAACAAAGCAAGATATGTGTGCTTGGGTTAGGTGAACAGACTTGCCCAGTTTTCTTCTGGGGCTGGCATTGACTGCTCTAGCTTATAGTTGCATCGTGGCAGGATTCAGTTTTTTACAGCATGTAGTAGGCCTATAGTGCTGTGATTATTGAAGTTTGTCTATCTGGAAGATAATGATAATGCATTCCTCTGTGTGCAGTACAACTAGGGCCTAATGATTAAGACATTTATTAAATGTTTTTGTCAACATTACAAGCAGACAAAATACTTCCTCCAAACTACTAAGTACCAAATCGCCACTACATCATTTTTTATTGTTTTAAGATGTTTAAATATGTATCATGCTCAGAAATAATATTTGGAAAGTCATTTACCAAAATAATTGGGAAATGCATACTCCTGATTTAATAATATTTTGGGTTAAATTATGAACATTTGAGCTTAGAGGTGTTCTTTAACATGACAGAATGTGAAATGTAAATAAAAAAATGAAAATTAGGATAAGTTAAACCAGAGTCTCTGATTTTTATACTAATGAAAAAGAAAAGGAAAGCAGTCTACAGTATATACTGTGGAAGAAGTGTTCACAACTCTGATGTGCGAACGACTGTTTCAAAACTTGCTCCAAATTATTCTCTCTTAAAATTTTTCCTTGTCAGTTAGTTAGCCGTTTGAAAATATTGAAAACAAGTATTCCAAAATGGCTAATTAAGCTGAAAGATTATTTTCAAAATAATTTAGTTGGTTTCGTAAAACTTTGCGCAAATATATTGCATTATTTAATTATCGCTCATCACATTGACAAAAACCCTTACCAAACAAACATCAAGAATTATGTGGTCTAGACGAGTTTTTTATCACTGGCTCCAACTCTTAAATTAGATGTAAAATAAATAAAAACTATTACTTTTTTATACTCACCAGCACAACCATACAAAAATTGTGTGGTAGATTTAAATGTTTGGCAAGTGTTTCCAACTCATTTAGACTTCTTTATACGCTTACTACTTCATACAGTTTTGAGTATTCTTTCTTCTTGATAGGCTAAATGGGTGACTGTTTTGTAGTTTAGATGCAGTTTTACAGTTATGACGGTTGTATTAATTTCTACAAATGCACCACATTATGTCAGTAAGGTTTTTTTTTATGTATTTGTAACTCTTTCTTTTATGGTGAAAGCAAGAAAATTTTCTTGTTAAAAAATTGTACAGTAGAGGCTACGGTTGGCTAAACATGTTAATAGATGTTTAAATAACCATAGATCTGTATACAGGATTAGTTTCTGATTGTTCACATGGTCATATGAATTAATGGTGTGATGTGTGTTTTATAAAAGGTTATAAAGCAAAGCCACATAATCCTTGGATTTATGGCGATGGAGTGCAAGATCACAGATGAACATATAGACATAATCTGGCAGGCAGCACAATTAAAGCACTGTAGCAAGCAAGTTCATGATCTGCTGCCGCCTCTAATAAAGAACTTGGAGGCAAGTCCTGTACTTCACCTCTATAGTCTGCTGTGTCGACTAGAGCCCAGAGACCACACTGAGCAGGTCAGTTGCTTGCTACCAGTAATAGTTTTAAGAATATCCTGTGAACTGCTTTCACATCAGACACCACACTAAGTAATAATATCTAGAGATGATGAAATTTCGTGAATTCAATGTTCGGCATGTTAGAATCAAATATCCTATGCATACTCAAGCCCTGTCTATTTGTTCATTGTCTGCCGTTTCACTGAGTGGCAGCTAGTGGACAAATGGTCGGGACTTGAGTATGCATAGGATATTTGATTCTAACATGCAGGTCATTGAATTCATGAAATTTATTTAGGCTATTGTTAATCAACTTCAGTCAAAAATGGTGATGGAGATTATCAAGTTTCACTGAATGTACCAGCAAAAAAGTAATTCATCATTGAAATAGACACTGATGTGATTTTCTATCCCAGTTAATTGCTTTGATTGCTGAACTAATTTTTTTTTTAATTTCACTAGTGTAGTAGAGTCTTGGTTCCATAAATTTTGTGATGATTATAAAATAATATTAACCAAGTAAAGATGTTTGCCAAAATCAAATTCAAATTTAAAGACATTTTATATTATCATAGGTACATTACATAGTAACCTCAATTTATTGGTTGACAGTTAATTTGAATGTGAGATGTGTGTGTGATTACCAATGCAGTTTGTTTTTTGTTCATGTTTACTGAATACTGGTTAGATAGATAAAAATACATATTCACTGCTCACGTAGGCCTAGTGAGAATTTTTTCTATGCAGTTAAGGCAGTAGATCTGAGAGTCTGAAAGTCAGTTACAATTGTTAAATTGCTGTTGTAGTTTGCACTTTCTGTTCATAACTGTACAGTTTGAACCAAAGCTTGTAACACTGGTTTTGAAAACTGTTTTTTCTTAGCCTACTTTATGAAGGATGAAGTAGGCTTATCAGATCACCTTCCTGCATGTGTGCTTGTGTATAGGGATGTGCACGTACGTGCTAACGTCTCTCCCACTAAAAACTTTTGAACCAGTTTCATCAAACTAGATACACATATAATATTTAGTTAAGTACGTGGATTGACATTTGTGAATTTTGTTCATGCCTTGTTCATGATTTTAAAATGGCAGCCATATTAAAAATTTTTTATGACACCAAATATGAAAGGAACTGTATTTTATAATTTCATCAAACTCAGTACACATAAAGTACCTAGTAAGCTGACTTGACTTTTGTGTATTTCGTTCGTCCTGTGTTCATATATTTAAAATAACAACCATTTTATATATTTTTAGCATAAAATGACATGTACGAGCAAATATTTTTGGAATTTCTTGAAACTTGGTACACGTATACTACTTTAGTAAGCTGACTCTACTTCAGTGTACTATTTCATTCATGCCCTGTTAATATTTTCGTAATGGCTGCTGCTTTTGTATGTTTGCATATTAATAGCATATCACAAAAAATACTTTTACAAATGTTATCAAACATAGTACAGTACATACATAAAACTTAGTAAGTTTTTAAAAATTGTGGCTATTTTAACATATTTTTTGATTACACTGAATACCAACGTAACCATATTTTACAATTTCATCAAACTTACAAAGTATCCAGTTAAGGTGATTTTTTGACTTACTGACTTCTATGTATTTAGATCATATTTTTTTAAAATGGTGGCCGTATTTATATTTTTAGCATAATATGACATCTTAGGAAATATTTATCCCAATTTGATCAAACTTGGTACTCGTGTACTTCTTACTAAGCTGTCTTGAATTTTGTTTTTTTTGTTCATGCTGTACACATATTTTCAAAATTGGAGTTAACTTTTTTTTTGACCACGTTAGATAACTAAGGAACCTTATTTTCGGATTTCACTAAACTTGGTACACATAAGGTACCCAATACTGTGATTTGGCTGTCATGCATTCAGATTGTGCCGTTTTTATATTTTTAGTCCAAAATGACATCTGAGGAATTATTATTCTGAATTTCATTAAACTTCTTATACATATGTAACTTATTAAGCATACTTGACTGTTATGTATTTTGTTTATTCCATGCTCATATTTTAAAAATGGTGGATAGTTTGATACTTTTTTTTAAACATGAAATATCTGAAGAAAACATATTTCAGAATGTCTTTTTACTTAGTACACACACAGAGTAAGTTGACTTGACTTTTATGTTGTTGTTTCTTTCCATACTGTGTTCGTATTTTCAAAATAGAGGAAATTTGAACATAATTTGACACACAAGTTATTAACTGGGGCCTACATCAAACTCGGTACACATGCAGCACTTAAGGTGACGACTTTGTATGTTTTTGTTTGTCTTGCCTTGTTTATATTTTCTGAATGGTTACCATTTGAACATATTTTGATCACACAAGATATCTTAAGAAATAATTTTAGAGAATTCCTTTAAACTCATTACATATATAGTACTTAGTAAGTTAACTTCATATTTATGTAGACTTATTTAGTTCTTGCCATATTCATGCTATCAAAATGGTGGTAGTTTGAAAATCTTTTAATCTCACGTACTAGCTGAATAAAATACCAATTTTATCAAACTTGGTATAATGTAAATGATTTTTTAATAAAGTGACCTGACTTTATGTATTTTGTTCATGCTGCATTTCTGTTATGAACATGGTGGCTATTTGAACATTTCTTAATCATGTGGGATATTAAAGGAAGGAACAATTTTTAAGAATATCATATAACTAATACTCTCATAGTACTAACTAAGATTAATAATTTTTTTTGCCATGTTCGTTATGTCACAATAACAACTATTTGAACATTTTGACCACATGAGATATGTGAAGAATGTTTTTTTAGAATTTTATTAAACTTGATACATACACATTTAGTACTAAGTAAGGTAACATGAATTTGGAATTGTTGGTCCATGTTGTTTTTTGTATTTAGTAATAAAATATGTGTCTGTAGCATGTATGTGAGCATGCGTGCATTTGTGCATGCTTGAAAGTGTGGAGAGAGGGAGAGAGAGCCTATTTCGATTATTTCAAGACATGAATACATAATTTTTATTGCATGTGTGTCAAGAACTACAGGACCAATTGAAAGTATATTTAATATTTATGCACTTACTATCTAACTTTGATTTAAGTAGTCTTTATTGTTGTATGTCCACCATGTTAGAAGATATCACGAGAATAAATTGATGTATTATTTTATATTTGTAGATGTACTTCAGATTTTAACTTTTAGGGTTAATTTGCACACATGTGAGGAAAGTAGACCTATTAGTTATGCTGGAAACTTCATGGTAAATTTCATTTCAGTATTTCTGTGTGTACATATTTTTATTTCACATAATATTGGTAACTATGAAACCACTAATTCTGTTAGAACCAAAATTTAAAATGTTGAAAACATTTGGTGCTTGAAAGTGACATGAATGGTACTAATAAATCCTGAGATCCTGTACATAATTGTTTCAGAGTTTATACTTATCGTCAGCACTAACCAAATTCTTATGGACAAGTTGTGGAACCTACAACCAGATAACTGCTGCAGATGCTCCTTTCCTTGCCCTTGCGAAGACTGCACTGGCTGGTGGCTTGAAAGGTCGCCACAGAGAGATAAGCAGTAGCGAGAACAGTGTTAGTATGGAGGCCAGTAATTCTGAAGATGAGCAGGTGAATACAAAATTTTGAGTTTGATATTATTATTGTTGTCGTTTTTGTTGATGTTGTTTGTTATTATTATTATTATTATTATTATTATTATTATTATTATTATTGTGATTGTTAGGAAAAAGTTTGAGAAAAATTGTGGACATCCCACTATAAAAATAATTGAAACAAATTAAATATCAAATGGTATTTTTACTGGTGCTGTTCCAAGTGTTACCAGTATTACTTAATGTTTTAAAACATGAATCCATTTTTTATGAAAACTTTTTGTGCGTGTTTTTATACCAATCCACACCATTTGTAAATAACTTCGTTTCATGTTTTTTGTTGATTTTGGTTTATTTCATACCAGTTTATTTTTTATACATATATTTGCCTGAATGTGTGCTATTTTTTTAATTATTTAATTTTTGTGGTGCATTACTGCTGCACATAATTTCAAAATTACAGCTAAGGAATATTTTTTTCTTCAGGATTTTTCTCTTAGCTTCACACTCAGTACTCAATGCCTTAACCTCATTTCCCTTATTCCGTTGCAGAATGCATTTATTTTGATTTTTATTACTAACTAGCAGTGCACCCACAACTTTGCTGGCATGTATTACTCATAGCAGATAATACTGTATTTACTTTAATTGAAAAACCTCTTTGTACACCAGATTGGTAGTTCAGTCATCAAGTGTTAGAATGACAAACCTGCTAGTCGAGTTAACTTTGCAGCAGGCTAAGTAGCTACAGCTATCCACACGAAAAACAGTCTTATGTTTGTCCCTGCCACTAACAGCGACTTCGCCTGGGCCTTATTTATAGTCACAGCAAAGTTGACGTTGTAGGGTAGTTACAGACTTCTAAATGTAAGATAGTAATCAAATGAAATACGTAGTTTACATGGTATGAAGACTGATTTCCCCTGAGCACAACCATTGGTGGGGATGATGACCTCAATAACGTACTTGTTTTTAAAACCTGCACTTGAAGTTGAGTGCCATTAGGCAGTTTCAGCAGGATAATGTTTTGCAGAAATATAAACTTATCTGGTGTCCCAACCTTAAGGTTAGTGAGATGGTATATGTGGGATGACGCTGTCAAGGAACAGCACAAGCTACAAAGGATTTTTAGAAATACATGAAAAATGTAGTTCCACATTCTCAGTGTATGAATACTGTTACTTTCAACTTGTACACTGCAGCCCCTTTATACATTGACAAACTGGTTGTTCAAGAATACAATTGTTTATAATATGATATAAAATAAAGTAAAATTAAAATTCAAATAAAGGTCAGGAACACAACCATTTCACACTGGGTTCAAGGTATATTGACGATTAATTGAAAACACGTTTCATCACTTGTCACCCCTTTTCATCTC